>JARACY010000376.1:0-99166 GCA_029255725.1 Scrobipalpa atriplicella
AGACCTAAAGAATAAAACAAGCCTTATCTATCCCATCTACGTCAGATTAACATTAAGCTGTTGGATGGAAGCCTGTTTGACAACAACATTTAAATAAACCTGTCTTATGAATGACTGAGAAAAAAAAAATAACTATCATTTCAGATATAAATATCATTTTCATAAAAAAAAAAGATTTTTCATAGACATTTTTGTAAATGCAAATAATATATTACAGAAAGATAAGTGCAAAAATACTAATAACCAGTAACTTACGCCTTTTTTACTTGCAATGGATTTATATAGCCTCTTGTCTAAGCTAGACAAACTGAGATAGATCAAAAATGAAGCGTGTTCTGTTCACCCGGAAACCTCAAAGATACTGCCATTACCGCACATATCGAGTATCTTTGCACTGGATGTTGGAATGTTCAGTTACACCATGGAGTAATATAATATCCCACCAAAAACATAAATGTAAAAATAGAAGCCAAGTTCTTGATAGTTTGGTGCATGGTATGCACAAAAAAGTTGTGATATCAAAAAAGCGGGCCAAGTCAAGGGTTTATTAAAGTAATTCTAAGCTCTTCAATAAGGTATCATTTCATGGAACTTGGCCGTTGTAGGAGTGGTGTTGTAGGTGACAGTTTGTATTATTCTCTACAACGGCCAAGTCAATTGAAATGATACCTTATTGAAGAGCTTAGAATACTTTTAATAAACCCTTGACTTGGCCCGCTTTTTTGATATCACAACTTTTTTGTGCATACCATGCACCAAACTATCAAGAACTTGGCTTCTATTTTTACATTTATGTTTTTGGTGGGATATCATTACTTTTTGTAGGTAATAAAATTGTACTTAATTTTAATTTACCATTATTCGTATATAGATAGATCTTCTGGAAGTGGGTTAGGTTCTAAATCGTATTATTTTTTTCAATAACGGTGACATTAAATGCAAATAATTTTACAATACCTGTTAAATGACATCCCACTCAATTATAGTGAATGGAAAAAAATTGTGTCTAGATTCTCCAACAGCCTTTAAATTCGGAAACCCCTCCATACGTAGTCGAAACAAGCATGCAGGCTCTATATACCTACTCTTCTACCGAGTCGTAAGGGTCGCCGTTTCGGGCGGCAAGTATACAAACTTAAATCTTCCCACTTACTAATTACATGGTCTACAATTTTCCTACGCAAATCACTAGCTTTTTGTTTATCCGTACATCAAAATACTGAAAATGCCAAAGAATGGAACAGACAGCTTCCATCGCCAGGCATTTTAATTATTTTATGTAATATGAACGCGTCACCCACCAACAATTCAATTTTTTGACATGTCATCTTTCCAACCCCCTTTTTATTTCTTATCCTCACAATAACTTTATTTGTTTCAGTTTTTAATAAAAGTAGCTAACTAAATCAAATTCGATTTCTTTAACTCAAACAAACCTATCCAATAGACACAACACAAGGACAAGACAAACAAATCCCACTATCACCAATGAGAGACCGGACCGAATAGAATAGACACGAGAAATAACGACAAGAACAAGACAATTTTACAGTAAACTTACAATTTGTTGGACGATTTTCCATTGAAAACGGTACTTGAAGTGATTTTCTCACCATTGCCGAAATCACAACGATTAGCGAGTTTTAAAAACCTACTAGCGCCATCTAGCGGTTTTAAAAAGGAACTATTGTTGGTAAAGAAAATAGAAATGTATGGAGGGGGTTCAAATAAATGTTTTTTTTATTTTTTCGATTTTTTCCATACTTATATCATTATAATCTGTCATCATACAAAATTTGACTTTGTAGGTCATCTGGAAGTGGGTTAGGTTTTTGATCTATTAGTCAGTCAGTCAGTCAGTCAGTCAATCATAAAAATGACGATATTTTGACCTCAATATCTATCTAACCGTTTAAGCTATGCTTATGAAATTTAAGTTACTTGTTTATATTGGGGGTCTCATTATATAAACCCAATTTGGTGTGTATATTTTTCATAGTTTTTGAGTTATGAGGGGTAAAAAGTGGCTCCAAATGGTTCCTGTAAATATACCACACGGTGCGGCCCTCCAGTTCTCAGGCTTGAACTTGGCTGGGACACGCTGCCGCGTGTCTAAATACTACGCAGAATTAACCTGTTGACGGGATGAAATACTAGGAGTTTTTTATATGTGATACAGTGGCAACTAAGCATATGATCCATTTGATGGTAAGCAGCACCGTAGCCTATATACACCTACTACTATCCCATTAGGTCCTAGTGAAATAGCAGAGTGCGTTGCGCACCGTGAGACCTAAGGTGGAATATCTCTTGTGCCTGTAATTTCACTGGCTCTCTTGCCCTTCAGACCGAAACACAGAAGTGCGAACACTTCTGCTTGGAGGAAGAAATAAGCAAGAGGGTGGTACTCCCCCAGACGGGCTTTGCACAATACCCGACCATCTTTAGGTAATAAAAGTAGTAAGTATATAAATAGTAAGCATATAATGTAAGTATAAGTAGTAGGTAGTTTTCATATTACTCCTCTTGACCCCGGGTTAGTATTTAAATTTCTACGAATAGCCCCGTAGCATGCAGCCGCGATAAGGCTGCGATAACTATTTTTACCACATCTGTCTGTCAATTGTATGGGAGTTTAACAAATAGATGCGATATATTCGTTACTACGCGATGGCATGGTATCAGCGTGATTGTTATGCATGTGATTTTTTATCTAATATTTTAAATTTGACACTTCTTTCTTTAGCGAGTGAATTTACAAGTCGAACAACGACCCGAAATTTGACACTTAAAGTGTTAATGCTTTTTAAAACATTGTAAGCGCTCCTCCTATTGACCCTTTCACAGTTAAATGTAACATTTCAAGCTCAGTGAGTATTGACGTTTTGTATTTGGGGTAGGTGACATAAAACAACAGAAGGAAATGTTAATGATGCCTCGTTGAATTAATCACTTAATTGTTTTACACATTTCGTACGTTAAGAATGGACAATTAAGGATGGAATGTATAGTTGTGCCGTTTTATTGATTATCCTGTAGTTTTTTAATACCTTAACGAGGCCCTTGAGTTACTTTTGTAATAAGTGAAAAAAATATGGAACGAGCTTATCCATAACTAGCTTTCCGCCCGCGGTTTCACATGAGTTTTTCCGTAGAAATGAAGGATTCCCGCAGTGAAAAGTAGAGTAGCCTGTGTCCTATTCTAGGACCAAACCTTTATATGTGCTAGTTTCATCTTAATCCGTCAGTGGTTGAAGTGTGATTGAATACAAAACATCCAAACAACCAAATCCCCAAAACATCCAAACTTTCGCATCTATAATATTAGTAGGAAGAATCCTTCAAGGCTTTGGCGTTCCTATACTGATGGGCAGCAAGAATCTTGGCGCCGGACCATGTGGAAGAGTAGTCAACGGTTCGTTGCGAACCCTAGAACATTTATTGGGATTGTTCGGGCAGAAAATCTGTATGCCGTTATCTAGAATAGACAGCTAGATGTCATGTCATAGTACTACCTTAAGACCTCACGTATTACTTTTGAATTCAGAGTACATATGTTACTAAGTACGTACCTCTATTTCAAATTAGGAACATGATTAATATGAGGTAATACTTTAATCATATCGTCAACTGCGATGCACAATCATTTTAAAATGCGTTTGCGCAGTTCCCTACTTATTCTGCAATATAAGAATGTAGTTTTGTAAAATATATTTTGCATCTTATGATTATGACAGGGTGTGTCACGTACAGTAATGTAAGATTTGACGATAAGTGTCATTTGAAATCGCCCATAAGGTATCGAAATCCTGATGTTATGGATACTTAATTTCTTTGGTGCAAAACATTATTCAGTTTATTAACCAAACAATACTTGCAACTGAGAAATAGGCGGTTTTTTTTTTGTCAAAGAAGCAATTTATGCCAGGCGACCTGTGGGTGAAAGAAAAGTACGTAGTTAACCTGCTATCCAAAAAGGAATCAAACCTATGACCTCCAGATCAAGACCTCAAGGCTCAGCCCAATCGTTTACGTTAATTTGTAACATGATCTCCACGAAGCAACATAAATTGTGAGAAATCAAAAATGCTTTAATATTATGTAAATGAGATGGAGATGTAGATAAGGTACATTAATTGATGACGTCATCAGTTGTGGATCAAAAGGTTTCGTGTGTCGAATTGTCGATCAAGAGCGCCAATCAGCCTTGCCGAAGTATGTCAATAGCATTCCTGACTACGACTGGTTCTTCTGCCTGCGTTGATGTCTTTTGTACCAGTCGTCTTCCAAAAATTGCGTCTGATTATAGTATAGAATCATGGTTTTTTTTCATGTACAATATCCGTATAACCATGGAAAGTTAAATTGTTATCAATATATTCATAAAATTATGCCTTTATATCATACGGGGTAGGCATGGAAAGATTCAACAGCCAAATAAAAGTCACTGTCACTATGACTTGGAAGGCCTAACAAATATGATTGTGCTTTGAATTGTCGACTGGATTGGAATCTTTTATTGGTATTTAATTTTCATTCGCATACATGATAAGATGTTTTTTATTGGTCCCGTCAAGGAAGTAATTTGATGATATCAAGTAATTATAATTATTATTTGCGGATATAGGTAGTTTTTTTTTTTGTTATGTAACCTCATATGACATAAACTATTCCGCTTGAAAGAAATATTTAAAACTCTATCAATTAGGACCATTACCTTACATGTTAATTTCTTCATACATAATTTTCCCATAACATCGACAACCATACCGCTGCAGGGATGACAAATTAAGACTCGTGGAATTTTAATATTATTGCCATCTCACGACACAAATAAGGGTCTGGCAAGTCCTTCGAGTAACCAGAGGCACATAAATACCATAAAGTATGACACAGAAACTGTGACGGCACGTAATTGCAACAAAAATTCTCGTATATATAGCAGGGGTGGGTCCAGAGTGCATCATTCTCAGTGCACCTTACAGCTGCATCAACATGAAGTGCATTGTAAGTGATACTCGACTTTTATCTCCCGAAGCAGCGCCTTGCGAAGTTTAACGAAGTAATAAGCTAAACAAATCGTGCGGTCAGACTGTAACATTGCCTTAACGATACAGTAGGATCTGAGAAGTGATTAAGATTTCAGACCTTTTATTAGAAAAATATTTTGCAGTGTTAAAAAAAATCAATAGTTTACCTAGCGTATTTTTATTAAGTCATAAATTTTGTTTTAAAAACGTACGTGATACGTAATCTTGGAGCGAAAGAAAAACATAGAATGTGCCAGCTGCATCTCCTCCGGATTCGAGGGTTTCAGTATATTGTAATTTAGGCGATGGGCTGACAACCAGTCACTACAGCAATATATAGATCTATCATAAACAACCCTCAAAACTTGTCAGACGTGGCGGAACGACTTCTATTTGGGTCGTTGATGCTCTGCCTAGCCCATTAGGGTGATAATATGTATGAAGAAATTAACATTAAGGTAATGGTCCTAATTGATAGAGTTTTAAATATTTCTTTCAAGCGGAATAGTTTATGTCATATGAGGTTACATAACAAAAAAAAAACTACCTATATCCGCAAATAATAATTATAATTACTTGATATCATCAAATTACTTCCTTGACGGGACCAATAAAAAACATCTTATCATGTATGCGAATGAAAATTAAATACCAATAAAAGATTCCAATCCAGTCGACAATTCAAAGCACAATCATATTTGTTAGGCCTTCCAAGTCATAGTGACAGTGACTTTTATTTGGCTGTTGAATCTTTCCATGCCTACCCCGTATGATATAAAGGCATAATTTTATGAATATATTGATAACAATTTAACTTTCCATGGTTTATACGGATATTGTACATGAAAAAAAACCATGATTCTATACTATAATCAGACGCAATTTTTTGGAAGACGACTGGTACAAAAAGACATCAACGCAGGCAGAAGAACCAGTCGTAGTCAGGAATGCTATGACATACTTCGGCAAGGCTGATTTTGGCGCTCTTGATCGACAATTCGACACACGAAACCTTTTGATCCACAACTGATGACGTCATCAATTATGTACCTTATCTACATCTCCATCTCATTTACATAATATTAAAGCATTTTTGATTTCTCACAATTTATGTTGCTTCGTGGAGATCATGTTACAAATTAACGTAAACGATTGGGCTGAGCCTTGAGGTCTTGATCTGGAGGTCATAGGTTTGATTCCTTTTTGGATAGCAGGTTAACTACGTACTTTTCTTTCACCCACAGGTCGCCTGGCATAAATTGCTTCTTTGACAAAAAAAAACCGCCTATTTCTCAGTTGCAAGTATTGTTTGGTTAATAAACTGAATAATGTTTTGCACCAAAGAAATTAAGTATCCATAACATCAGGATTTCGATACCTTATGGGCGATTTCAAATGACACTTATCGTCAAATCTTACATTACTGTACGTGACACACCCTGTCATAATCATAAGATGCAAAATATATTTTACAAAACTACATTCTTATATTGCAGAATAAGTAGGGAACTGCGCAAACGCATTTTAAAATGATTGTGCATCGCAGTTGACGATATGATTAAAGTATTACCTCATATTAATCATGTTCCTAATTTGAAATAGAGGTACGTACTTAGTAACATATGTACTCTGAATTCAAAAGTAATACGTGAGGTCTTAAGGTAGTACTATGACATGACATCTAGCTGTCTATTCTAGATAACGGCATACAGATTTTCTGCCCGAACAATCCCAATAAATGTTCTAGGGTTCGCAACGAACCGTTGACTACTCTTCCACATGGTCCGGCGCCAAGATTCTTGCTGCCCATCAGTATAGGAACGCCAAAGCCTTGAAGGATTCTTCCTACTAATATTATAGATGCGAAAGTTTGGATGTTTGGGGATTTGGTTGTTTGGATGTTTGTATTCAATCACACTTCAACCACTGGACGGATTAAGATGAAACTTAGCACATATAAAGGTTTGGTCCTAGAATAGGACACAGGCTACTTTTCACTGCGGGAATCCTTCATTTCTACGGAAAAACTCATGTGAAACCGCGGGCGGAAAGCTAGTTATGGATAAGCTCGTTCCATATTTTTTTCACTTATTACAAAAGTAACTCAAGGGCCTCGTTAAGGTATTAAAAAACTACAGGATAATCAATAAAACGGCACAACTATACATTCCATCCTTAATTGTCCATTCTTAACGTACGAAATGTGTAAAACAATTTAAGTGATTAATTCAACGAGGCATCATTAACATTTCCTTCTGTTGTTTTATGTCAACTACCCCAAATACAAAACGTCAATACTCACTGAGCTTGAAATGTTACATTTAACTGTGAAAGGGTCTATAGGAGAGCGCTTACAATGTTTTAAAAAGCATTAACACTTTAAGTGTCAAATTTCGGGTCGTTGTTCGACTTGTAAATTCACTCGCTAAAGAAAGAAGTGTCAAATTTAAAATATTAGATAAAAATCACATGCATAACAATCACGCTGATACCATGCCATCGCGTAGTAACGAATATATCGCATCTATTTGTTAAACTCCCATACAATTTGACAGACAGATGTGGTAAAAATAGTTATCGCAGCCTTATCGCGGCTGCATGCTACGGGGCTATTCGTAGAAATTTAAATACTAACCCGGGGTCAAGAGGAGTAATATGAAAACTACCTACTACTTATACTTACATTATATGCTTACTATTTATATACTTACTACTTTTATTACCTAAAGATGGTCGGGTATTGTGCAAAGCCCGTCTGGGGGAGTACCACCCTCTTGCTTATTTCTTCCTCCAAGCAGAAGTGTTCGCACTTCTGTGTTTCGGTCTGAAGGGCAAGAGAGCCAGTGAAATTACAGGCACAAGAGATATTCCACCTTAGGTCTCACGGTGCGCAACGCACTCTGCTATTTCACTAGGACCTAATGGGATAGTAGTAGGTGTTATAGGCTACGGTGCTGCTTACCATCAAATGGATCATATGCTTAGTTGCCACTGTATCACATATAAAAAACTCCTAGTATTTCATCCCGTCAACAGGTTAATTCTGCGTAGTATTTAGACACGCGGCAGCGTGTCCAGCCAAGTTCAAGCCGAGAACTGGAGGGCCGCACCGTGTGTATATTTACAGGAACCATTTGGAGCCACTTTTTACCCCTTCATAACTCAAAAACTATGAAAAATATACACACCAAATTGGGTTTATATAATGAGACCCCCAATATAAACAAGTAACTTAAATTTCATAAGCATAGCTTAAACGGTTAGATAGATATTGAGGTCAAAATATCGTCATTTTTATGATTGACTGACTGACTGACTGACTGACATATAGATCAAAAACCTAACCCACTTCCAGATGACCTACAAAGTTCAAATTTTGTATGATGACAGATTATAATGATATAAGTATGGAAAAAATCGAAAAAATAAAAAAAACATTTATTTGAACCCCCTCCCATACATTTCTATTTTCTTTACCAACAATAGTTCCTTTTAAAACCGCTAGATGGCGCTAGTAGGTTTTTAAAACTCGCTATCGTTGTGATTTCGGCAATGGTGAGAAAATCACTTCAAGTACCGTTTTCAATGGAAAATCGTCCAACAAATTGTAAGTTTACTGTAAAATTGTCTTGTTCTTGTCGTTATTTCTCGTGTCTATTCTATTCGGTCCGGTCTCTCATTGGTGATAGTGGGATTTGTTTGTCTTGTCCTTGTGTTGTGTCTATTGGATAGGTTTGTTTGAGTTAAAGAAATCGAATTTGATTTAGTTAGCTACTTTTATTAAAAACTGAAACAAATAAAGTTATTGTGAGGATAAGAAATAAAAAGGGGTTGGAAAGATGACATGTCAAAAAATTGAATTGTTGGTGGGTGACGCGTTCATATTACATAAAATAATTAAAATGCCTGGCGATGGAAGCTGTCTGTTCCATTCTTTGGCATTTTCAGTATTTTGATGTACGGATAAACAAAAAGCTAGTGATTTGCGTAGGAAAATTGTAGACCATGTAATTAGTAAGTGGGAAGATTTAAGTTTGTATACTTGCGCCCGAAACGGCGACCCTTACGACTCGGTAGAAGAGTAGGTATATAGAGCCTGCATGCTTGTTTCGACTACGTATGGAGGGGTTTCCGAATTAAAGGCTGTTGGAGAATCTAGACACAATTTTTTTTCCATTCACTATAATTGAGTGGGATGTCATTTAACAGGTATTGTAAAATTATTTGCATTTAATGTCACCGTTATTGAAAAAAATAATACGATTTAGAACCTAACCCACTTCCAGAAGATCTATCTATATACGAATAATGGTAAATTAAAATTAAGTACAATTTTATTTACCTACAAAAAGTAATGATATCCCACCAAAAACATAAATGTAAAAATAGAAGCCAAGTTCTTGATAGTTTGGTGCATGGTATGCACAAAAAAGTTGTGATATCAAAAAAGCGGGCCAAGTCAAGGGTTTATTAAAGTAATTCTAAGCTCTTCAATAAGGTATCATTTCAATTGACTTGGCCGTTGTAGAGAATAATACAAACTGTCACCTACAACACCACTCTACAACGGCCAAGTTCCATGAAATGATACCTTATTGAAGAGCTTAGAATTACTTTAATAAACCCTTGACTTGGCCCGCTTTTTTGATATCACAACTTTTTTGTGCATACCATGCACCAAACTATCAAGAACTTGGCTTCTATTTTTACATTTATGTTTTTGGTGGGATATTATATTACTCCATGGTGTAACTGAACATTCCAACATCCAGTGCAAAGATACTCGATATGTGCGGTAATGGCAGTATCTTTGAGGTTTCCGGGTGAACAGAACACGCTTCATTTTTGATCTATCTCAGTTTGTCTAGCTTAGACAAGAGGCTATATAAATCCATTGCAAGTAAAAAAGGCGTAAGTTACTGGTTATTAGTATTTTTGCACTTATCTTTCTGTAATATATTATTTGCATTTACAAAAATGTCTATGAAAAATCTTTTTTTTTTATGAAAATGATATTTATATCTGAAATGATAGTTATTTTTTTTTCTCAGTCATTCATAAGACAGGTTTATTAAATGTTGTTGTCAAACAGGCTTCCATCCAACAGCTTAATGTTAATCTGACGTAGATGGGATAGATAAGGCTTGTTTTATTCTTTAGGCTTTCCCCCTCTCAACCTTGAAACAACCTGTGCGACTGCGACGGAATTGAGGAAAGCTTTTGTATGAATGTTAATAAGATTCTACGATTTATGTTTTTTTTCAAGGGAGATTATTATTATTAGTTCTTTTACGTGAACTGTACATATAAAGTCAAAAGGTGCTTATAAATTCTTAATAATAAAAAGCTAGCCTGGGCAAAATAAAACTTTGGAAATTTCATTCAAAATTCTACTTATAAACCCCTAACTTTTCAGTTTTACAACCTCTACTAGTCTCCAATAATTTAAGATTTTTTTTATCTCTCGAGCCAAAATCCGAATCGAACCAAAAGTCAATCTTAAATAAAAACTTTAGCAATACTCCTGTGTTCTTAGGCTCGTATTTATAAAGCGATCTCAAGATTGAGAGCAATATTAAGTGTGGATTTGACAGGCCGTTTTGTACTGAAATGACATTTCTGATTCAAACTCAAACTCGCTGTCACTCTTGAGAGCTGATTATAAATACGGGCCTTAGAAATCAAAACTTCTGAAATCCATACAACAATACAAGTCTTTCCATCATCCACGGTCCGTAGTAGTCATTAATCTCCCGCGTGCGTTGATCAACGAGCGCCCTACGGCTATGGGACGCTCGGCCTGCGCTTACGCAACTCTGACGACTCAGCGCAGCCGAATTCTGCACAAAGGATCTCGCACCTAGATCTATGTATGTATGTATTAAAATCCGGGTAATTTGAATGTATGTGTTACCATACATTCCCAAACGTAAAACCAATCTCACAATAATAACTGAAAACTTGCAATTTGCGGAACTCTACACACAATAGAAGCAAAGAGTCATTGTACATAATATTGAAAAAATAATGGTCTAAATAACAAAAAGAAAGATTTTATCATGAAAATTCATTATCATTCGTATAATTTATTTGTATTAGAGTTACTAGTAGCCTATTTACAAAGAAAACATGCCTCGTTTCGTTCGTGTATAACGTCATCCGTTCACCTAAGCTTAGTCCTTTTTCTGGTCTTCTTTGGAAATAGCATTATTCGAAGGGCCGTACGGAGGGATAGGGCGGTAAGGGTTGTTCAAAGGGTTCAACGGATTGATAGGGTTGTATCTGTTGTTGAAGGGTGCTGGGAATCTTGGGTCGACGGGTCGAGCCCCGAATCGGTTGTAAGGATTGTATCGGTTGGCCGCGGTGTAAGGGTCGTTGCGGTAAGGGTCGAACCTGTTGAAAGGGTCTACGATGCGACTTTTGCCGTCAATGATTGGTGGAGGAGGGAGACCTTTGCCATCTGCTGGTATGTGCACACCGGTGGGACGGAACCCTGTAAGGAAAACAGGTTGTATAATTTATCTTACGGGTATCTAATAGGTATAGGTATATTTAAAAGAAAATTAGTCTTTATATCTAGCTAGTTATCTATGGTTAAATACAAATTACTAACTGACTGATTTTCTCTTATTTTAGCGAGCTGTAGGACTGAGGATTGTTTACTTGAAATTAAAATAAATGTTAATTATGGAATTCTTAAACAATCTTACCGTTTTCATCAGCTACATAGGAGACTTGTATAGGAGTGCCATCAGGAGCAATGTATGCGTAGCTCCCTTGAACAACCTGCCAAATTAATTAAAATATTTCAACAACATCACAGATAATTGTATTTGGACATGTAGGTAATAAAAATAAGGCATCGATTTTTATTTTTCTCTGCTCATCACATTCAGCGCATTTTGAGGTCTATACTATAATTTATGATGGTCATTCAATAAATTTGTCAACTGGCATGAAATTTTCTTGTAGAAGATGCGTATATTAGTATACAGGTGCCTACCTGTGTGCCTTGTGGTTCGCCAGCGTTGTCAATGTAAGCGTCTTTCAGGTACCCACTTTCCTGTGCCTGCTTGCCGTCTGCCGTTGTAAAGCTATGAAACACAGAGTAACTTTTTAACTGCTCTATAGTTATTCCTTGCATGAAATGTAATTTAACGGCACTTTCCAAATAATTTTACCCAACATTTCATATAGTTTGTCTGAATTAAGTATGTGCTTAAATATTCGAAATAAAAATCATGCAGATACTTAAACTCTCATTATATTAAATTCAAAAATCGAATGCGTATCTACTTACCTAAAGGAATAAGTTCCATCGCCGACATGGTCATTAGAATACGTTAGTATTGGAATGGCCGGGCCAGCAATAGGGTTGGGACTACGGTAGGGGTTGTTGTAAGGGTTCAATGAGTTCAACGGGTTCAACGGGTTGTTGTACCCTGGAGGTAGGAACGGTCGGGGGTTGAAAGGGCCCACTGGTGGGACTGTCGGTGGGATGGTGGGGGTGATAGCTGTAGGAAAGGTGGTAGGGAGGGAAGAAGGGAAAGGACCGGCAGTGGAGCCGTACGGTGGGACCTGTCCGCTACATGTAGTCAGGAAGAGAAGAATACAAGAGGACAGCCGCAGCATCTGAAATTTCAAATTAATTATGGTAAGTAATGTACAGTTTTTTTTTATTATTTTGGTAACGTTTTCCTTTTTAATGTAATTATGTATGAGACGATTCCATGGCGCTGACATAAAATTGACCTGAGAGTTACGCCGCTCTCGTAGCAAGTCAAGATAAACACCGACGTTTAACCAACATGATAAGTGTAACCTATAATGTTAATTTACTGGCCATTGAGCTTGCTACAATTAATTTTTGTATCCATTTCATTTCAACACTTGTCAAATCATGTCATTGGCACAGGCTTGTCAACTTTTGACGTCGTCTAGGCCATGTCTTGGTCTAGAATTTGCTGTAACTTTTTCTAGGATTGAGCTTTGTAGATACACACATGTAGTTTTGACAAAATTCGCCTTAGCCGAAACGTCGCACAATTCTCATCATATCAACACTCATCATCATCTCCCTAGCCTTACCTCGTATCTCACGGGGTCGGCTACCTAATCTAGGGGATTGAACGACGGTACTAGTTTTTACACAGAGCGACTGCCATCTGACCTCCGCAACCCAAAAGGGAAACCAGACCCAATCCTAGATTTGGCTTTTGCTAGGTAAGTGGCCAACCCAGCTGTCAAAGTTTTCAA
The DNA here is from genome assembly GCA_029255725.1 of Scrobipalpa atriplicella. Taxonomy (NCBI): domain Eukaryota; kingdom Metazoa; phylum Arthropoda; class Insecta; order Lepidoptera; family Gelechiidae; genus Scrobipalpa; species Scrobipalpa atriplicella. The sequence goes on from JARACY010000376.1 coordinate 13,287, forward strand.
GCCGCCAATGCTATGCAATGGCCTCTGACATGGCTTAACGACTAATATCTACGATATAAACCAGGACCAACGGCTTAGTTATGTCACTCGAATTTATTTACCTTGATTAATTTGTTAAATCCAACTGCACACGGTGTTCTCAAAGTGCTACTGTTAGCGTGAGACCCAAATATTCCATTTATAGGCAGCAGGGTTGCTTTGTGCAGATATTTTTTGTTGTGCCATCGTCGAACGTGAGGTTCACACACGCTAGAGCCCCAGTGACTGTTATTGGACGCGATTCGGTAAAAACACGACTTAAATAAGTCCATGCCTGTCATGATCATGAACGATCATAAAGATAACGGTCCTCTCAATTGTCATTCGTTTAAAAATTTCACTGGATGCTGATGACACTTTAGTCAATACCCTTTCTTTCCCATTACAATTAAACTTTCTGTAGAGTCTTGAATTCCAGTATTATAATAAGTCAGTCTATACTGCTATCTGTTTCAGTTCAATCGAAACAGAAAATGGCAGGTATGGTAACTAAAAAGTTAAGTCGTGTTTTTTCCGAATCGGTGCCGCTGCAGCCCCAGTGGCTGTTATTACTCGAGTTATGCTTACAAAGCTGCTCTTGTTCAACACGAGCACGATGAGCTGAAGCGTTTAGTAATTTTAGCCCAAGTTTAGTAATTTTAGCCCAAAATTACTGTAAATGTTACGAACCGATCAGTGGATTCTATTATCCACTCATGAGTTGCACAAATACATCGCGGTGGTCTATTACTCGTAATTTGAGGATTACAAAATGGGTGTCCTTAGTAAGGGATCGATTTTTGGCAGCCAGCTGATGATAAAGAGAAAGTTCTAGTCTGTAAGTATTTTTTTATTCAAATAAGAGGAGTATAACTGCGTCTGTGCTCCTGAATGCATCAACTATTAGCTGTATCAACAGTCATCTTCTGGGTGAGCCCGCTCCATCTTCGACTCTGTCTTTCTCCTCCCTGGCCTAGACTAGATTCAAGAACAAACTCGTCAATAATCAAAAACAACCCACATGTCAAGTGATAGTGTTTTGATAAAACATGACATTCATTTCATCACTAAAGTGACTCAAAAATTGCTCTACTCTGCTCTACTTAAACATTGAGTTATTATCTGATTTACAATATTGGCGCTGACATGAGTAATATTAGGGTTTTGATTGTTTGGTTTAGTAACCCCTAGACCAGGAGTACCTAGTAACATCATTTTATTTTACAACTTGTGCTAAAGTTTGTGAAATGTTGATTGTATTTTCATAAGATTTGTGACACCCCTATAATTTTTGGGCTCACTTATATGCGCCGTACCGACTAGGAGTCGAAGTGGTCGGCATGACCTAAATCGGTCCGAAGGATCATCATACCTATTTGTTGACAGCAAGTCAAATCATTTATTTCCTAATAGATTCTTACGATCACTTTAGAAAGTGTTCAGCAAACGAAAAGGTTATACGAAAATATTGAAAGTTTTCTACAAAATCTTTTGGAAACGCAATATTATATTACGCAACGTCTACATCAGTTCAGTTTAGTATATTACAATAGCAAATCTTACGTAAATAACTGTCATTAAAACAATAGATTCTATTCAACATCTAAAGAAATAATTACACGAATAGTGGGCGGTGGGTGGTGAACAAAATTAATTAAAAGAAGGTCAAAAACTATGTTTTCATTAAGCTCAAACACAGCAACTAAGATAACATCTCTTTGTCAATTATACGCCGTAATTATAATTGCGCTTACGTACTAATTTAGTATTTTATTGACTTTTTGTGAATCGTGAACTGTCTTGAAATCTAGGTAGTTGATTGCGTTGTTTCTGTGGTTGAAGTGTTTAGAGTAAGAACACAATATTAATTAATATTTTGTGAATAGATTATACCTATTCCAAACCAAATTAAATAATCTTGACAGGCTTTACAAAAAATAGTAAGTAGAGTTTGGCGCAAGAAATATTAGCATTTCTTCGACGAAGAATGAATGAATGAAGAATGTCAAGAATCAAGATCATGAGGATCATATTTAAAATAATGAGTAGGATCCTATAATATAGGAAGTATCATCCAAGATTTAGGATACCAAATATGGCAATATCTCTCCACATTATAGAGGCGTGATTTTTTTGTATGCATCTTTATACTTATACGAAGTTGCAAAACTTAAAGACATATTTTTGTTAGGCACATAAATTTGTACCTAAATGTAACTAACGAATTTGACCTGAGCATTACAGAACTATTTTAACAACGTGTTTTTCACACGCTAGTTAGAATATTTGCAAAAATGGAATAAGATGTTTGTGAGTCTGTAATTTTTTTCACAATTGAACTATAAATAGAATTTATATTTTTGTAGTGTTTATAATTATAAATAATAAGTAGTGTTAGTAGTTTTTTTTCTTAGCAACATTTGTTGACCTAAAAATCTACACGGAAGAAGAAAACAGAGTGTTGTCATAAAAAAATTGTTGCACCTTATTTGACAGTTTAATGTTGATACCAAATCATTCAAATAAATTATACTATTTATTTCTATGGTACCTATTCTTGACTTCAAAAACTAATTTGCTCTTGGAACCACGAACGATCCCAACAATAGGGCAATATAAATTTTGTTTTTCTTTTAAAAACATCGGCAAGATTATAATTAGTTTTTGTTTCAAATAACGATGTTTTTGAGCAGTTTTACATCCCATGGAATTTAATCACCAACCACTTTGTATAATTCGGTGATAAATCACAATTCGCTTGACTTTGTCTATTATTAAGCTTCAGAGTTATAAACTACAGCTCTATGGCTCGTATTTATAAAGCGATCTCAAGATTGAGAGCAATATTAAGTATTGATTTGACAGGTCGTTTTGTACTGAAATGACATTTCTGATACGAACTCAAATTCGCTGTCACTCTTGAGAGCTGATTATAAATACGGCCCTATGTCTATCTGTCTAAGTATGTTTTTTTTTTAGTTTAAAATATACGGGGGGTGTAAGGGACAGCGCTTCCCGCAAACTGACAGGGGTTGCTCAACGAAACTGAACAACTTATGCCAGGTTTTTTTTTTCAGTAAATGAATTTTTTTTGCTTTCCCTTCCCGTACAAAATCACCACCTCATCAGCTGAAATTTTTAATCATTACCAGAAAGCATTTCCTGGTGACAGTTTATCAGTTTCTATGACTGAGCAACCCCGCAGAAAACTGACCCGCACACCCGGTATTTATTTTATCAGTCGATTTCAAAAAGTATATAACTTCAAAGATCTCTATTATATTATTCTTTTATCCAACTTATAATATCCCATGAATATTATAAAAGTGAAAGTTTGGATGTTCTTCTAATATATTTTACGAATATGAGTTTTTAAAAAGGATTGACGTAGACTGGTTATGGTTTTAAATAACAACCTGTACGTACTTATGTGAACTACTGGCTAATAAATAATATTGAAGTTGGTAATTCCCACGCTCAAAATGTGGTAGAATGCGTAACGTCGAAGAGGATTATTATTATCATTGCCAAATATACATAAATATATAATATTTTTTGCATTTTGCCATTGATATATTTTTTAGATTAATATGAATGAGTTATCGTTGCAGACTTTCAAGGTAAAGTAATTATTTATATTTAGATCAACAAAATTAATAGTTTTAGGCAGTTTAAAGGTAGGCAAAATATCATTTGTTTCTTATAATATACTTGTTTATTATTAATTTGTTATTTATCATAAAAACTTTTAAAAAATCCTTTTCAGTCTTTTTGCTGACCATTTTCATTTTATAGACTAAAATTAAACATAATTTTATTTTTTATTTGGTTATAAATATACTTAATTTGTCAATATTGTTATGGAAACGCTTGGTCTTTCATTATTTAATACTAGCTGGTGCCCGCGACTTCGTTCGCATTGAAGTATACGAAATTAATAAATAGTTTTTAAATCACAGAATTTCTCTATCTTGCCCGCTGTAGCTAAAACAAACAATTGCTCAACGCCACTCACTCGTGACGTGAACATGCAACATACAACTGGCCGAAGCAAAAGCATTTGGATCTTTGATCCACCCCAGCAGCCTTAAGAGTTTGACCTTGGGATTTGTTGATGGTCATTGCTAAGCAGAGGCTTTTAGGAAACTGTGTGCGCTTAAATTAGAACGGGAAATTGTTGGAAATGAGTGGAATTCTTAGTATAAAAACAGTTTTGCCCGTTCTACATCCAGTGAGAATCTAAGCATTCTTTACTGATTTTTGTGAGATTTTGTCGTTTTCGAGGCATTGCTACTTACAATAAGGTAACTTACCTACTTTAAAAACAACAACAAAGCAACAAATAACCAAACCGCAAAGAATAACCCGAAAAAAAAATCTATCAAAATCGGTTAAAAAACAATCGAAATTCAATTTCCTGTCTACCCCCTAAGTCATTTCTTGATTATTTATATCCTTGTTTACTGTCCAGATAAAACTCTGTCAGATGAAAAAAGTCCCATCAAAATCAGTCCAGTAGTTTCTGAGATTTAATTTCCTGCCTACCCCCTAAGTCATTTCGCGTGATTATTTATATCCTTGTTTACTGTCCAGGTAAAACTCAGTCAGATAAAAAAAGTCCCATCAAAATCAGTCCAGTAGTTTCTGAGATTTAATTTCCTGCCTAGCCCCTAAGTCTATTGGCGTGATTATTTATATCGTTGTTTACTGTCCAAGAAAAACTCAGTTAAATGAAAAAAGTTCCATCAAAATCCGTCCAGTAGTTTCTGTTCTGAGATTCAATTGCCTGCCTACCCCCTAAGTCGATCGGCGTGATTATTTATATCCTAGTTGGCGTGATTATTTATATCCTTTTATATCAATTTTTTAACTCTTATAGGGGACGACCGCGAGCTGATATTGTTCTTAAGTACTTTTGGCGAAAACACATCGATACCGCGTTTTAAAATCGTACAGCGACATCTATCGGGCTTTCGGAACAATAAGGTCATTCTTCCTCTCATAATGTACCTACATTGCAGGGTAAATCGCCTGATTGACCGAAAAGAAAGAATATCCCGTGCTTCGGAGGGCACGTTGAGTTGAGGCGTCGGTGCCGGTCACCGTCTGGCCCTGATTGATGAATGAATAAAGTCTCATCAAAATTGGTGCAAGTTACCTATAAAGTAGGTTTGGATTGGAATGAAAATCGACGATAACTTTTTTTCTACTTAACCGATTTCGATGAAACAAAGTCTATACACTGCTCTGAGATATGCCAAATCAATAGATGAAAACTGCATGAAAATCCATCAAGTGGTTACGAAGATGTGCCCGGACAAACGGACAGACAGACAGAAAGACAGACAGAAAGACAGACAGAAAGACAGACAAAAAATTCTAAAAAAATAAATTCGTGTACTGTTGGTCTTCTTGTATCACCCTGACTTCATTTTAGTCAATTTCCTTCATTGTACAGACAAACCGGGTCCTACTGTTTTATTATATGTATAGATTCTTCGTAATGTAAAGAGTAAATAGGCGTTATTTTCTATCTTTGTTATATAGGATTGATAGGGAAATTCAAGAAACCAGTGTATAATTATTTACAAACGTTTTATTGTATTCTCTTATGTATCAAAATGTAACAAAAATATGGCAGTGAGCATCAAACAATAACGAGTAACAAAAGATGAATGGCGGATGCCGCGCCAGACTTCTCGGGTATGGCAACTTCTTGAACTATTCTAAAGACAACAGGAAAACCACGAATGGTACTAAGGTCATCAGTAGCTGACATTATCAAGCGCTTGAAGTATTGTTGATGTCAGCTATTGGGACAGTCATTTCGGTGGTTCGCCGATGTTTGACAGCTTATCTGCGGGCGACGGGGGCGACGGGGATGTCGGCGCTGTCGGCGTGGAAGCCGGTCTCGTCGGCGTAGTAGACCAGGCGGTGCTGCTGGCCCTGGTCGTCCACGTAGGAGTATTCACCGCGGAAAACCAGCGCCTGCACGGGCTTGTTGTCTTCGCCAGTAACCTGCTTCAGCTCGCCCTGGGCTTGTACGTTGATACCGTTTCCGGCTTCGAAGCTAAAAACAAATTTTTCATAAAAACACACGAAAAATCACACTATGTCGCTTATAGATTTAATTGTGGCTGCGATTTACCTACTATAGAACCGCTTCTGCTGAAGGTGATTTCAGATGGGACTATATTGCTGTAGTACCTATTATAAATGACTATTGTTGCTCCAAAGTGCTCGAATCCCTTTATTGACTTTTACAGTAGTTAGGTAAGCTTAGGAAGAAATGCAGCAGCTGTTTTGTTGGTAAAGTTTTAATAAGATGCAGAATAAAAACAAATGTCCTTCATCTAGGTATACGTATGTTAAAAATGAGCTGCTATACGTTTAAATATTTAGTTCGTCTTATTTAAGCTTAGAAACCTTTAACACTAATATTATGTTGTCGCATCGGACGGTTTTTTTTTGATACATTCAAAGTATTAGTGTAGCGGCCACTGGTGGTACAAACCGTCCTAATGGCGGGTAGGCCGTGCGCCACCGCTGCGCCCCAAGCCGCGCCCACGTATTGACATGTTCAGTAATTCACATAAATGGCTTGTATTGTATATAAATACTCCATGAAACTATATAGTCCATAACTTACGAGTGTTGGAATGGGCCATCGGGTTGCTGGTCAAACGCCTGGCGGACGATGGGGACATCCTGGTTCCTGTTCTGGGGGGCGGCCACAGCCACAGCCACGATGGCGAGGACAGCTACGATTTGCTGAAAATACACCAACATATTACACCAAGATTCTTATAAATATCTAAGCCTTTCACTTAGATTGGTCAAAGCGTATCCTCTATTGATATTCGCACAGCCAGTATTGCACAACCTATATTTAGCAACCTTCACGTACCAGTTTCATTTTTGATAGGTTTAGATTGGTCTCGTAGATGCTTGAAGAGTTCAGATGAATGACTGATGCTAGTCTGCACGCGACAAAATCTTTTATACAATTCGCGGGGTATGCAAAACTATGCGAAGTTTAGTGGCATTTGTAGTGACGTATTTAAATTTATTGGTTAGTCATTGGTAGCAGACATTTTATAATAATTTGCAGAGTGCATGACCTCTGTTTTGCTAAATCCAGTCTCATAATTGTAGGTCACCAGATCAGTACATTTTTGCATGTTAGAAGAAGAATATGAACTTATGATAAAAGATTGAGCATTATTAACAACTACCTACTCACTAATGCATATTTGGTACTATTAATTTGGATAGTATATAGGTATGATATAAAATGGGCATCTGATGGTAAAGATCATGATCACCCAAGGACACATGCAAAACCCAGGGTTACAAATGAGCTGTAGGCTCGTTACTTATTAACACGTGCATAGCGGCGCCATAAAAGCTATGGCATAGCGTCTGGCGACGCAAATGTTGAGTAGGTACATTAAAAGTACATTGTCATCGAATAGTGGTGGAGTGAACTTTGTACCCGCGATCCAGAGTTTGTGGGATCATTATTCATAAAAAAAGCAATCATCTGTACTAACTTATAGTAATGTTAAGATGATCCAAGCTGTCGTGTCGATGTAGATCTTTTACTTACTCTCCGTTCCACTCATGGCATTCTTATTTCCTATACAAATTACGTCCGGCAATTTTGGCCAAATCTGTGACAGTCATATATTTTTTAGCTAATATCTTATGGATATCACAAAAATAGCCTCAGTTTGTATGAATACGGCCGGATCTCATTTAGGGGAGGATTTTACTGGTATTAAATTTTTTACCTTCTACTATACCGAGGGTTACCGAAAACTGAAAGGATTTGCTCAGTCATGAAACTGAACAACTATCAGCAGGAAATTCAAAAAAAAAATTGGCTTTCCCATACAAATTGTCTGATCAAGGTGGTATTTTTTTATAGAAAATTTAAAAAGAAACATTTCCTGAAAGAATTTCCTGATGATAGTTGTTCAGTTTCGTTGACTGAGCAACCCATTTCAGTTTTCGGTACGCTTTTCTATAAATACCGGGTGTATTTATAGTTAAAAAAAATTAATTTCGTTTAGATTTTTGTCAACATTACACGGTGAACAGTTCTGTGCGGATCTTTCGGTAGGCAATTTTTTTGTAAATACTTTAAATAGGACGTAATTGTTAATTGTGAAAGGTCTGCATGGAACTTTCCGTAGGTGTGTTTCGGTATTTAAATACATAATTATACCCATTTGATGCTATTCTAAAAGTTAGTATTCACTGAATGTAAAAATAAGTCTGACATTTACACAATAAATCCTCAGTTTGGCCTTGGACGTTCTTGATGAGAAATTAATATTTAAGTTTAGACGATATTATGTATGTGATATATTTTTTTTTACATGATCAATTCCCATGGGGCACACGCAAAAGTCGCTCTTATTTTAGCGATCAAACTTTAGCGATCTTACTTCGACTCGGAAAACTCATCCCATTTCGTAGCAAGACTTTGTAACCCAGTCGATAAGAAGAAATACATTATAGTAAACGTTATTTAAAAATTATAAAAAGATCAATTAATTATCACATTGGTGGTGAATTAGTGGATATGGCTGACTCCTGTGCGAGTCGCAGTTCAAAACCTTTCACGTAATGTATTTTTGTTTTTAAAATTTTTACACAGTTAGTTAACAGTTATTTGACGCTCTTAAGGTGGAGGAAAACACCGCGAGACGTAGGTAGGTACATATGTATTTATGATGAATTAAATATCCCACAAAATATTTTTTATATAGACTATTGAGAAATTACCATAGTTTAGCTCTAAACCAACACATTATTATTTTCACATGTTAGACTAGGAGCGTTAAAAAAAAACAAAGAATTTACTGGCTGCTTTTCTTCCGGGACAATACTTTGCGATCAGTAAAAAGACCCAATAGCTTCAAAATATTGCAAAATGATGCAATAGGTTGATATCCCATCACTACGAAAATACTCATTCATACAATACAACAAAATGCAAAAATAATCCCTTATGATTGTTATAAAACATTTTAATCTTATATTTTAAATCAGAGTCACGTTATTTTTATTGCATACGTGTATTCAATCTTCAAGTAATAATTTTCAATGTGGTAAACTTCAAAAGGGCTCAGAAAGACTTTATGGATAAGACAGATTTATAACATTATCTCATATATGATAAAACCGTCAGGCAAAGTACACAAAATTATATAGATCATACAAATATGTATGATGATATCGTCATGATAAAGCAAAAAATATTTGACTTTCCATACTAAACGCGCTATCAGTTGATGCATTTTGTATGGAAGGACATTTTTTTTTCGTTTTTCCGCCTATGTTCCTTAGGGAAAGTTTTTCAGTTTCATGGGTAGATTCACACCTCTCTCGATGCATATACCCTTTCTGTTACACGTTGTATAGTAACTTAATAGTTAACAGTTCCGACTGTTTGCGACCACCATATAGAATATAAATTATTCCATTTGACTATTCTATAAATAGGTAAATTGTCTCACAAAAAATATCGTCGTACATTTCTACTATCAAGTGGGTTGTCGACTCTAAAGTCGAAAGAGTATTTTTTTACTAGAGTAAAACTCTTATAACCATTACAGGGTTCATCGGGTCGTCTCTCGTCAACTCACTTAATAGAAGATGCACTAGCTGCTATAAGCACTAAATTGTCTTTATGCGGTAGGAAGTGTTTTGGTTTTTGAGGTACTTAGAGCGTAATTAGGTATTATGTTTCTACATTCAATAAAAAAGTTGAGTCATGTCCTCGATATTTTATATGTCATTCAACTTCAAAACGGCATTTGCTTTGGATGCATTTTTTTGTTAAAATTACCCACTGTAATTTTTTAATGTAAATGTAAACTGTGACTTTATTAGCCAGACTAATTGAGTATTTAGATTTATGTACACTTTGCATAGGCATATTTCAAGTAGTGTCGGTGGTGTAATCTCCATTCCTTTCTGTCCTCCACTATTTGACCTCATGGTGACCCGAGTTCTCATATACATAATCAAGTAATCTTTAAACGAGTAAGACGAATTCATGACATGACCCATGAAATATAAGATTAGCCGTTTGGTTTCTGTTGGAGGCATTTTTTAAGGAAAATTGAAATCACAATGTAAATATTTACAAATGTTTTATTGAGCATTCTTTTCAGTATCAAAACGTAACAAAAATTATGGCAGTTAGCATCAAACAATAACTAGTAACAGAAGGCGAATGGCGGATGCCGCACCAAGCACCTCTCGCATGGCAACTTGTTTAAATTAACCTAAGGAATACAAACTCCAACCGACGCACAGTCCCAAATAGTATCATCACAAATTATCTGCAGCTGACATTATCAAGCACTTGGAATCTTGGTAATATCAGCTACAGTAGCACGTAGATTGGTAGTCCGCTGGATTACTACAGCTTATCTGCGGGCGACGGGGGCGACGGGGATGTCAGCGCTCTCGGCGTGGAAGCCGGTCTCGTCGGCGTAGTAGGTGACGGAGTGCTGCTGGCCCTGGTCGTCCACGTAGGAGTACGCACCACGAACTACTACCACATCTTGGGGCTTGTTCTCCTCGTCTAAAACCTGCTTCACCTCACCCTGCTCCTGGGCGTTGATGCCGTTTCCAGTTTCATAACTGAAAGAGAAAATATTTAATCTTAATAAATAAATACTTTTGGAAAAATAGTCTGTTTAATAGTCTGTTTTACTTAATCATTTAAGTCCTTCAAGTACCTACTTAATCTACACAGATGACTTATACAAACACTGTATTCATTAACTTACGAATGACTGTAGTCTCCGTTGGGTTGCTGGTCGAACAACTGTTTCAGGATGGGGATGGGCTCGTTGGGGTTGTTGGGGGGAGCGGCGAAAGCCACGGCCACGACGGCGAGGACGGCGACGATCATCTGAGGAATCACCAGCTAATTAATACTAAACCCTTTTAACCTTTATAAAGCAAGAAGAGTTCCCACCAAAATTTGAACTTCGACTCCCCCAATAGGTTTCAAAACTAATTTAAAAAAATTATGCCTCTACTTTGCCTTATAAAGGGTCAAATTTTAATACGCTTAGACAATATTCACAAAATCATTTTTTTTCCTATGCTGCTAATCACACACACTATATCGCACCACTTTGTATTTGTATCGCAACCTTCACTAACGTACCAGTTTCATGTTTGGTAGTTTAAAGTCTGACCCGGTGGTTACTAGAAGAGAGGTGATGAGCGTCTGATGGCTATTCGCTCGTGACAAAATCTTTTATACATTTCTCCCGGCGGCCTAACGTAATGTCAAACGGCAGCAAACACATGATGTCGATATCTTGGCTTCTCGGATTCGATCATCGATGATTTTTTTGCATGTGTGCTCATGAGTTTCTCGTTTTTACGGCATATTTATTTTATCTGTGTGGGTGATCATTCACGCATCACGCAGCAATATGAAGGTTTTATTCACAACTATTTACTAAATAATTTGTGACAATATAGAATTTGATACCACATATTTCTGGGCCAAGGTTTGTGTAACGGCGTAGGTTCCTAGACGGTGACATCAAATATATTTTTAAATTAATAATTTATGAATCACTGATGTTTTTGTCAATAAATAATCTTTATATCAACAACAATGTTTAGATCATGAATGGAGTTAATTTTTAAGTTTATCATACAGATCATAAGATTAGTTTATTAGAGTATTTTTTAATTATTCTAACCGATAAGAAAGTAATTGTTTATTACTTGCTTGTTAAAATTTTATATACTTACAACATGTTTCCTTTTAGATTTATGTCCTATACCTTTTATCAAAGCCGAAAGATCAAATAAATGTTTGATATAAGTACTGGATACTAGTTATTAGGTAATACGCGTTCCTATGTCGCTTTCTGCTATGTACTATCCTTACACCCAAAGGTTGCCTGGTAGAAATTGCTGCTTTAGCAATAAGGCCGCCTATATTGTACTGTTTTGTTCCTTTCTTTTCTGTTGTATGTATTTGTGTTTCTTTGTGCAATAAAGTATTTTGTATTGTATTGTATTGTATGTCTGAATTATTATAGCTATATATTTTAAGGAAGCCTTAGGGCTCCATTCGAATATAAAATTTGCCTGCAAATTACTTTAATTTTCAAATAGCTTTAATAATTTTTTACTGTATTTTACAAAAAATAAAAAAGTTATAAAATATTTAAATTGAGATAGGATTTTCGATTTTTTGTTCAAAAGCTTCTAGCATCAGTAGCTAAGCATTATTGCTGTTTATGGTTTGTATTCATAAAGCAATCTCAAGGTTGAGATCAATATTAAGTTAAGTATGGATTTGACAGGTCGTTTTGTACTAAGTAAAGTGACATTTCTGATACGAACTCAAACTCGCTGTCACACTTGAGAGCTATTTATAAATACGGACCTAAGTGTTTTAAAAATAAGTACTTACCTAGGTATAAACAATAAAAGATAATGTTAACTGTACAGTAATATTTATTGAATTGCTTAAATAAAAAGATAACAATGGCAGTGAGAATCAAACATTAACTAGGAATAGAAGAGACATAAATTGTAACGAGTACAACTCCTTGCGATTTCATAAATTCCAAGTTAGGTAGCCGGTGAGCTCCCGACAGAAGTCCAGGTCGGTCGAAAGCTCTCCCGGTTCGTAGGTCATAAGTGGGTCGCCTTATAGTTGCAGCTCGGAGATAGAGACCATCTCCACAACACACGTGGTTGGATAAAGTTCCTGGCAAACATCTTGAGCAATGTACGTACAAACGAATTTAGATCGTATAGGAAAGAACTTCTTCTTAAGTCAATGGCAATCTTTCTGCGCCTAAAACGTGGCCACATCGAAGCCTTTTGATTGGCGCTGAAGAGGTCCTCTTGTGTTGTAATACAATTGGCAGGAGAGATAGGGTGAAAAGATCTAAGAGTGAATATTAGATTCGCTCTCTACGCCATTCAATGCTCAAGAAGTTCGCCCGTATTGCCTTTTTCAATTGAATTTGACAAACCAGACCAAAGTGATTTGCGGCTGGTTAATTGATTTTTCTTTGCAACTTGGCAGTGGTCCAATTTATGAGCCGCAAAGACGTTGGTAGGTATCTATCAAATTTCATTGAAATGAAGGATAAGGAGCTGTTTATCTGCGGGCAGCGGGGACGACGGGGATGTCGGCGCTGTCGGCCTGGAAGCCGTTCTCGTCAGCGGTGTAGGACAGCTGGTGCTGGTGACCCTCGCTGTCGCTGTAGGTGTACGAGCCGCGGACGACCACAACGTTCTGGGGCTTGTTTTCCTCGTCGAGAACCTGCTTCAGCTCGCCGGTCTCTTGCCGGGAGATTCCGTTGCTTGATTCGAAACTGGAAAATGAATAAAAAAGATAAAATATCTTCCATGCTGGACTGGGAGCGATAGTAAAACAGAATGTTCCAGCTGCCTTTCCTCCCGGGCATGCTTTAGAAGTCAGAAAAAAGTATTCGAGGGTTAGGGAACGGGCTGAGAACCTGTTACTATACCGATATACATTACAATCTAAAATTGCCCTATATATTTGTCAGATGTGGTGAAGGAGCACTTTATTAGGCGTTTTACGCTCTCTCTGGCTACCCTGTAAGGGATAAAGGCGTGATCTAATGTATGATCTCAAAGAAAGTATACTCACTCGAATTGGTAGCCACCCTCTGGGGTCTGGTCATAGCTGGAGCGCACGATCTGCGGGACATCGTCTTTCTGTGGCATGGCGACGGCGGCGGCCAGCACGGCGAAAGCAACCACGATCTGAATAGCACACAAATTGTTTTTATTTTCATGATATGTATCTACCTAATGAACCTTTGGCCATTTGGCAGCTTGAAAACAAAAGCTTAATCTAGGATTGGGTCTGGTAGGAATCGCTCTAGATTACGTAGCCGACTCCGTGGAAATCGTGAAAAACGGAAAAAGGCCAGGGAAATTATGATATAATGAACTTTAGTGTAAAAGGTGGTAAAAGAGAGCGGAAATATTTCTTGCTAAGTATATCGCATTGAATCTACTTCTTTTAATTGGTTGGAAATATCATGATTCTATCACAGGTGACTTCCACTTTTATTATTATTATTTAAAAGCGTATTTTTTTACAATTTACTAAACACTTGCACATTGACACAACCTAGATGTAAAATCAAGATAGATAGGTAGATCACTTTTGTCAAAAATATGGAAATTTCTACATACCAGTTTCATGTTTGTAGGTTTTGATTTGGTTTGCAGCTAAGAAGCAAGAGAATCCTGATGAGCGAATGATGCTGCAGTTTTGAATGCAAGCTCTTTTATACTATTAAAATAAAAATAAAAAAGCTAGTGTAAACAGGTATCTAGTTAGCAACAGTAGTAGTAGTAGTACCTAGTTGTACCAGTTTGTAGATTCTTTGATTCATAGTTTGATTCATATGTCGCTAATTTGTGCAAATAGTCACGACAATTTCCATAATTAAAGAATGCACGATGTTAATGCATGAATAAAATTATATGTTCGACAATTAGATAGATGAAAAAAGCAGAACTAGTCAAAACTAGCCAAAAAATATCAATCCCCTATAACTAAACTTACGTATGAAGTCAGTTTATTTTCTCTCAAATGTTGATTTGAAGTTATTTATACATACATAAAGTCATGCCTTTATTCCTTACGGGGTAGGTAGGCTGAGCGTAAAAGGCACCTCCGCCACGTACTTCTAACAAAAAATGAGGGTAATGTGTATCGCTGGAGTGACAGGTTGTCAGGTTTTCATTTTTTTAGCATAGCTTTGGCAGGTCTACAAAATCGCTCTGCGCATAAAACCCAACCTAAATAATAATATACAGTAATATTAGGGCTGACGTGTACTTATCGTACAAAAGTCCTTGAACAACAACAGGAAAGGAAAAACAATCATAGCTTTGACAAACGTAAATTAAAATAAACCTACTGAAAATTTATAGTATCAATCTAACATTATTGCAAAATTAAATTGACCTTTCATTTAACACTAAATACCTAGATACAATTTAATTTCTTTTAATTCTCAACCTATAATTAATTCATGAATGCAGTGAAATTAAATAAATTATTTTGACATTTTGTTTACTAACTTCATTAATAAACTTTTAAAAAGCAAATTTTGTGATGATTTTGTGACGAATATATTACGAATTCCGTCTAAATATAACGACTACTGTTATTACTAATCTCGTGGCTTATCTGTTGGATGTGCGCTTGTATTATTTTTATGAGAAAAAAATATATAAAAGAATTTGTCACCAGGATTGCAGCATCAGTCGCTTACCAGCTGCTTCTTCATTCTTAGCTGCAATACTAAAAAAACTAACAAACATGAAATTGGTAAGTAGAGCTTTACAATTCTTATTCCTGGACCTTTTCCCATTTATTTTGGGTCAGCTTTTCCTCTACTTTTCTTTACGTAGAGTTTTACAATACTCGTGAAAAAGACCACAAAGTCATCCGAAAAATTATGTGAATTTATTTGTCTCCCATATAAAAGACATCAACGCGTTTCATTTCAAAGTGTTTCTGCATCGCATTTATAATCAGCTCTCAAGAGTGACAGCAAGTTTGAGTTCGTATCAAAGATTTCACTTCAGTACAAAACGACCTGTCAAATCCATACTTAATATTGCTCTCACACTTGAGATCGCTTTATAAATATGAGCGAATTGGAGAAATACCGATATTTCGTAATAGTATAGACAATAACTTGTACAAAGATCTTTTATTAAACTACCGTAAAAGATTGCAAGGGTTTTATCTCCAAAGACAACATTCCAGATTTCTTTTTGATAAATGTTTTAATGTATGGTTTTACATTTAAATGATTGCCCTCATATTTCATGTACTCTTTGTTGTGAGGAACATAACGTGTGTATTGATTGATGTTTTTCATTGCAATACTGTGAGTGCAAATTATCTCAAAAATAACTATGGTGTTTCCTCTGTTCATTTCCTCTATAATATCATGGTAAATAATGTATGAAATGGTGTTCCAGGCTCTGGTCGTCCTCGCCCTCGTGGCCGTCGTCGCTGCTTACCCCCAGAAACAAGAAGTCGCGCAGATTATCAGCTCCAACTACGACAAGAGCCCCGAGGGTAGCTACAACTACGCGTAAGTATACACATTCTTCTTTTTCTATCAAAAGTGGATTGTTGTCGATTCCTGTTCATAAAACTTTACATTGATTATGTGTACGGTTTGACAATCCTAAAACGTTTGAAGTCTTTATTACGAGCTACTTAATATTTCGCCCTAATTCAGTCAGGGTAGGATCGTGCCTTATTGGGGACATAAGTAATATTTATATGAGGTAATGATGCTGCTTCGTATTGAAAATATACATTTCAGTCCATTGCATTAAAAAGTAGAGAGTACATACATAAATTTGCAATACCATTTATGGGAACTTCATATCGCATAAATATAATTCTAAAAATTGATTTTTCTTTCCTAGATTCGCATCTGACAACGGAATCTCCCAACAGCAAACTGGTGAAGTGAAGGAAGTTCTCAACGAAGAGAACAAGCCGCAACAAGTTGTGGTCGTCAAGGGCTCGTACCAGTACAACAATGAAGAAGGCAAACCCGTGCAAGTCAGCTACTTTGCTGACGAGACCGGCTACCACGCGGAGGGTGACTCCATCCCTAAGCCCCAGTAATAAGGCGATCTAAATATAGCTTGACCAGGCTTTATAAAAATCTACCATAGAGTAAGGCTTCTGGACTTCCCAGAACCTCTACTCTATGGCAGGTCTTTTTATTTACTGGTCAGGGTATACCAATAACTAGTTGACTACTCTGGACCTGCGTGCGAACTCCACTGTCATCAGCAGCTTATCACTCTCTGTCGGGAGCTCACACGTTGTTAGTATAATGTGTTATGTTTCTGTTAATGTATAGGATATAAATAAATAGCATTTCAAAGTATGAGGTTGTCTTTTATACTTACTCTATAGTAGTTCAGTGTATTTATAGAAGATATTATAAAAATCTTGGATAGGAACCACTTGCACTTGCGTTGCTTTTGTAAACCCGAAATACACTTATTTCTGTTGTAAATCAATAGATAGGTAGATATGCACCTAAAAAACAGTTCGATCACTCATGCAAGACATTTTATATGAGCTGTCAGTAATCATCATAAATGATACTCATGGTGGGCGGCATGAAAATGTAGAGCTACACAGGCAACTGAATATTAAAAACCATAAAAAATATTTTAAAAAATCCAACTCAAAAAATCAAAAAACCAAAAGTCTGTATTTATTATGATTCCAAGAGCTGCGTCTGGCTCTCGAGTTACAACTGAGCCCACGCGAGTCACTATCACTGGTCGATGCGACTCGCGCGCCGGGTGATATTGGCTATAGCGCGAGAGCTAGACGCAGCTCTGGGAGTCATTATAAACATCTACCGACTTTTTGTTTTACTTGGATTTTTTTAGGGATGTATTTAAGTTTACTTTAAATTAAATGGAAGCTTTAATAATAATGGCTTGCACTATAGAATAATAAAACAACTATAATTTAATATTTTCACTTTAACAATAATGTTTTGCACTACAAACTAATGTTTTCCACTTTAAAAATAATAAATGCACTTTAACTGTGACAGTGACAGGTATGTTGTTTTTATGGTGGCACTGGGTGGCACCTGTGAGTGGCACTAGTCTGCAGCAGTTATTTGACGTTTATACGTTGGTGTGAATAGGCCTTGAAATTGCGTTCCGTTTTGTTTTCAGTCTTTGTTACAGAATAAAGTGAAACGGAATGTAATTAAATTCTAGTCGCGCCTAGCTCGAATAGGTTATTTTCACGGATTTGACAGCACAAATCGACGCACAATTTAAAGTCATTTATCATTGATTTGATATGTTATTATTTTTAAAGCTGAGTATATTTATAGTGGCGGCCATTAATTTTATACTGCGTTGCATTAATTTTAAAGCTGAGTATTTTTAAAGTGGAAGGCATTATTTTAAAAGTGCGTTCTATTACTTTTAAGGCTGAGGTAGTTAAAGTGAAATCCATTATTTTTATAGTGGGAAAAAATATTCCCCTTGTGTAAGTGTATAAGTGGTAGCAATTCGTAGTTGTGAAAATCACGACTTAACTAATATAAGTCTATACCTGACCTTTTCTATCATGAGAGAACAGAAAGGGACGGCAATATTTTTAGACAAGATTAAGTTTAGTTGTGCCCTCCACGAATCGATAGCACTGTAAATACGATAAAATAATAATAAAAAAAATAAAAAATAGGATAGTACAATAAAGGTCGGCAAATTGCTGTACAGTGATATTTATTGGTATGCTATTAACAAACAAAAACATAACACAACTAAAAAAACATCGCAGTGAGTATCAAACAATAACGAGAAAATGAGACATCACATGCCACCTCGTGCTGCATCAGAGTATTGCAGGTTCAATATCAGCCGATGAGCTTTCGATAAATGTCCTTAGGATATGTCGGTCGAAAGCTCGCCAGCAGGTCCATAGTAACTAACTAATCATTGGTGGGTTGGATATCCTTATTACTCGGCCCTGGGGATGGAGTCACCCTCCGCGTGGTAGCCGGTCTCGTCAGCGAAGTAGCTGATTTGAATGGGCTGGCCTTCTTCATTGTTGTACTGGTACGTGCCCTTGACGACCACAACTTGTTGCGGCTTGTTGTCTTCGTCTAGGACCTCCTTCACTTCACCAGTTTGCTGTTGGGAGATTCCGTTGTCGACTTCGAATCTGGAAAGAAATTAAAACCTACTTTAACTAAGACAATGAACATGTAGAACCTATCATATCAGTTTTGAGATTATTTAATAAATGCACGTCCTAATTTTTCGTTAATAAAATTTAAATATATTACAAGTATGGGGCAAGGCTCGTATTTATAAAGCGATCTCAAGATTGAGAGAAATATTAAGTATGGATTTGACAGGTCGTTTCGTACTGAAATGACATTTCTGATACGAACTCAGACTCGCTGTCACTCTTGAGAGCTGATTATAAATACGGGCCATGGAGACGCCATTTGGGTTGCTGAAGCTGGAGAAGACCTTGTGAATTGCTCTATTCACTCACCTTCGAGTTTTTCTGCTTTATTCACTCAGGATAGACACACACAGCTGGCGACTCTTGCGTCGGACGCTAAGATCCATTTTGGGTCATTGAGCCATCGCAGCAGTAAGTAAGTAATTTATTGAGATACCTATTCTTCAATTTGAAAAGTCGTACAATTGAGAATAAAACTTACGCGAAGTTGTAGTTGCCCTCAGGAGTCTGGTCGTAGTTGGAGCGAACAATCTGCGCAACTTGATCTTTTTGTGGGAGAGCAGCGACGACGGCCACGAGGGCGAGGGCGACCAGAGCCTGGAACACATTTCATACAATGAGGATTGAGTGCAATACTGTGAGGACACGACTTCACTAAACCTTAGCAAAAATATTGCCGTCCCTTTCTTTTCTGTCATGATGGTAGAAAGGTAGGTAGGTCCTAAAATTATTGTCGTCCCTTTTTGATCTTTCATGATAGAAAAGGACAGGGACATTAGGGAAATTTTGTGTTTTGAAACGACAAAACTGTGACCTGCTACCATGATGATAGAGGAAACAAACGAGGAAACACAAGGAAAGGAAAAACACTTTGCCATTACCATGAACTATACTGTCGTGTATGGTTCAGTACCATGAACTGTCATCTACGTCTACAGAATTAAAATTCAAAAATAAATCAATAAATACCTACGGGGACAGCTTCTCGCAATAGGTGTTGCAAGATTAAACAAAACCAGGAAATTCGTTCAGGAAACGATTTTTTTTCCATTTCAATACAAAATTATCACCTCGATCAGACGATTTGTATAGGAAAGCCATATTTTTTTTGTGAAAGATTTTCCTGTTGAAAGTTGTTCAGTTTCGTTGACTGAGCAACCCCTATCAGTTTGCGGGAAGATGTCCCCGTAAAGTAAACTTGTAGTATCACGCGTTGATGTCTTTTCTATGGGACGTTTTATCGTTGGTCGGACAACTTTTGCAATAGATTATTTTTTCTTAAATTTTAATGGAATTATTTACGTACCAGTTTCATTTTGTTTGTTTTGTTTTGGTTTGCAGCTTAGCACGAAGAGGATGCAGTGAAGCAACTGATGATACACTACTGGTGACAAATCCTTTTATATTTTCCAACGAGCTATTGCAGACGAAATAAAACAAATAGGTCAACAGGTATGCATAGTGGTAATACCAGATCTTATATTCGGTTATTGTGGCTATTTTGCGCATTTCGCACCGACATTTCCATATCGGCTACGATTCGACGTAAAAAATATTCAACTAACGTAAAACCATGCACGTCATTTTCCGTCTTGAGCAAACAGAAAAGGATGGCACCTCAAAAATCTGTGGATAGTTAGTTAGTTACGTCAAGTTAAAACGTGATGTGAACAGGTCTTGTTTTTGAACGAATCATATGTGACAGAATACTAATAACTCCGTCTATAATGCCGTGCCACCCTTTTCTGTTCGCTCAAGACGGAAAATGACAGGTATAGTTTTATTTAAGTTAAATCTTGTTTACGCCGAATCGTGGCCATTAATAGAGTGTACAAAAAATACACAAGCGTATGGTGATTGGTGTCCGCAAAGAAAACGGGGCGCCTCCATTTTGTGAAGATCCCAAACCTTTTGTCTTGCCTTCGATAAGCTCCTAAACATGAAACATCCTTAGAACTTTACTCACTTGAAGTATAAGGTGTAAAGAAATAAAAAACCTATAAACCTACATTTTAGCTAATGACAATTTTTTTAAAGGTAGGTTTAAAGCCCAAGTTTAAAGCACAAGGCTACTCAAAAGTACAAAATGAAAAAAAATTATCTCCTAAAGCCGCCCTAAAAGAATATTTTGACCTATGTCTAGGCGGGCGCCCAGCCTAAGGGCCTAATGGGAAAATTTTGAAGTTTCATGAAAATGGGGTGGGTAGGTTCTAATTTAAAGAATTTTAAGCAATTTTTTACACATTACATTATATATCTAGAATCTATCTTGCCTGTATGTAGTTTAATTCAGGACGTACTTGAACTTAAAGACATTCAATAATAAATAAGCATGCGTGATTTTGAAGCTCATAAATATGTCCATTGCGAATGGGTACATATTTGACTACCTATTACAAAATTTTAAAAAAACATGAGCGCAATCGCGACCCAACGATAACACGAAGCCAATCCGCCTATAGTAATAAATAGAAAAGGTCACAAAATAAGAAAAAAAGGCTTGTGTGAATATTAATCGGTGTTATCTAGGTAGGTACGGAACGGACTAGGCGGTTAGTATGCATATTTTAAGGCATTTGAAAAACTTGTCTCGACACCATGCAGACGTAAATAAAGGCGATGATGTGCTCTTAACCTTTCTAGAGGTCAGGTCCACTCCTTTTCGAGAAATTATAATTCAAGGACAACTTGTTCTTACTTACAACATACTCGTGTGTAATGTCGATGTTTTAACTACTAATTATTATTTAAACATTAGAATGTCTAGTTGACTGTGAGAATAATGCATTATTTTTTATTAATAACGAAAGTCTGGTTTACAATATAAATAAATAAAAACAATTAATAGGCAGTTTTTTTCTATTAATTTGTCTTTGGTAAATCTAAAATACGCATTGAATGCCGCTTCAATAAAGTTGAAGTTATGATTTATTAGTTTGTTTTTATGATGAACTACGACATTGATATTTAATTAAATACTTCGGAACTCATACATATAATAATTTGTACAATAATTTGTACAAAAGGTTCCTATCGAAAATAAATAAAAATATGTAAATCAGATCTGAATTCAGTACAAAATTGGTTTGCTTGAGAAACGGTGGACCTTTTTAGGATTTGGAAGTGTAAATAATACACAAAACTATTAAAATCAAAACATAATTTATTACGATAAAAGACAATAAATAAGAACGGTGGTATATAGGAGATTCGCTGTAGGCGGTGGATCACCAGGTCAGGCGCATGACGTGGTCCGTCTTCCGTTTCGAGGACTTGATGAAGCCGAGGAAGTGTAGCGCCGACACCGCTTGACTGAAGCGAGCTCTGAAACAAAGAACTTGACTTGAACTCACGAGCTATACCTAGCAAGTTTTTCGATTAGGGAATGGATTCTACATATGTACTTACCTACATTAGGATATGCTCGTCTTTCTTGCCCTAGGTGTGGGATTACGTGTGGGTTTAGTGTAATGGCGCTTGTACACCAGGTTCACCGCGATTATTCCGGGTAGGTTATGTTAGGGAACAGACTGTACAAAGGAGAATTTGTAAGTCACTTACTATAGGCACAGTGTAATATATGAGTCAGAACGTCAGACTATTGAATTATACTGTGCTATAGGTAGGACATGGTCAGGTAGGGATTCTCGAACAACCCCGATCGATGTGAACTGTGTTTGCAGATGTGCAGTTCAAACAATGGCACATTTAACATCGTGCCCTGCGTGCCCTAATAACTGCACGCAAGCGGATCTCATGATTGCCAATCGATCTGCAATACAAGTGGCAAAAGTTCTGGGCTACCACATTGTAAAAATTCTGTCCTGTGTTCCATCGACACGATAAGAAGAAGAACTTACTGTATTTGCGGGTGTAGATGTCGCTGTTCTGCGTCGTCGTCGGGGCGCAGTATGGCGGCGAAGGCTTGTAACCAGTCGTACAGGTTGATGTGTTTCCCGCACTCGCGATGGAGTTTGTAAGCCAGGCTTATGTCAGGCAGTGTGTCCTTCATGCTGTCCGGGGTAGGCAGGATACAGCATTTACACTGTGGACAGGACAATGTTAGAATGTAATGGCTTCGTTGGAGATTATAATTCAGTTCCAGATGCAGAAAACAGATTGCATCTGTAGAATAAAAATTATTTTTATAATATCTTCTCTATCATGGAATAAATTGCAATAAAAAAAATAAGTGAACAAGTAGGTACATACTTTAATTTATTTTTAATCGATCTGTATATAGAATTTGTGTTTGGTTTGATACTAATTTCCAAATACCTCTCAAGACATCAGATTTGATAATGTAAGTTTATTTCATTATAAAAGAGATGCTTATAAATTTAGGTGAACGTGTAAAAACATAAAATATTTGTCTAGTCCGGGATTCACCGACATGGGACAAGACAAGACTTGCCGAACGTAACCGGCTTTGACTGACCTTCGACCTTCTGACACTTCAAGCAGGCGAATACAACAAAATACATTAGAAACTTAAATTAATTGGATATTGATCATGAAGTCACCTTTATATGCAATCCTCTTTACATTTGTATAATAGGAGATTTATTGTTATAGTAGCGACTTACCAAATTTGAAGGTATACGTTGACGAAACTTGCCATTCAGTAAATTCTGGAACACCAGCAGCTCGTAGAAGGGCCTGTGAGGAACCTGCAATGTATTCTATGACATACCTGCAGATACAGTTGCGGGCTGCTGAGCGCGGTATGCTGTGCTCCGCGCGGGGAGCCCACGATCTGCTTCTTGACTGCTGCTAAGTCGTGGAACACCAGCACCTCGTGGAAGGGCCGGCTGTGTGGAACCTGGAGCCCCACTGCGAACATCTCCTGGAGGTAGCTGATGAACCGGCTGCGAATCATCTCGAACTCTGACTGGATACGGTCTTGCCGTGTTGATTGGAGAAGTTTCTAGAAAATGAGTTTTTGGTTCATTGTTTGTTACGTACGAGTACGACATTCATACGGTACATGAAAAGAGGGTCTGTCTGTACTTTTGAATTTAGGTTGGTACTTTGGTAATGGTTATACCAGGATTAAAAAAAAATGGCCTTTTAGGGTGTGACTTTCCCTAACAATGGTGTCAGCGGCGAAAGTTATTTTGTATGGGATCTTTGTATGGGAAGTCCATTTTTTTTTTGTCATATTTCGACCTATGTTTCTTGGGGAAAGTTGTTCAGTTTCATGGGTTCACACCCTAAAATTTGGCCAGCTATTTTTTTACTACCGGTATTTACGAATTTTTACTGTATTAGTTATTAAGTACCTAAATTTAACTATAATTCAAAATGAGGAAATCTACCATAAAAATATAACTTGGTTGTCGAATAGATCACGTCATGATCTCATGATCTATTTGGTATTTACCAAATATAATAAATTTTTACTACCTTATTGATAAAATTGGGAATAAATTAATATAAATTCCTAAACTTTAACATTATTGTTCCAGCAATAAAGTGATTAAAAATTCATAATAAAAAATACAGAGGTCATGACATAATTTTAACCTTGTGAGCACGAAGAGAAGACGTTTTAATTTAGTTGGGCTCGACATTCGTTGCGTGTCAACTATTTATTGCAGGCTATTAATTCGGTAAGACAAAAAATTGGAATCTTAAAAGCACCTGCATAATTATTAAGAGGCGATTCGACCTTTACAATGAAAATTTACTAGCACCATCTAGCACGATACAATACAACCATCACACCATAAACATAGGTATTTCTATAAAAACTAAATAAATATAAGTTATTTTATACATATTTTTTATATCGACTTATGCTTATCGAATTTCATTTTTCCTACATTTATTTTAAACGTTTTAATCCAGTTTTATTTACACATCATTTTCTTCTCTGACAATAAATTAGAATCGTTATTAGTTTTTTTTTATCAAATGTCAATTTTTTTTTTTTTTTTATCCAGCGTGCAGGAAAGGAATTATGTTTCTACATCTAATTTGTTGTACTACTTTGGCTATAAAAAAAGATAATTTCGTCAAATCAGTGTTTTAGTTTTAGTATGACAAAAAATATTTCCTAAAAACTGATACTCACTTACACGATTGAATAAAACCACTAATTTCGCCGATGTAGGCATGGTAGCATAGTTGGTTAAAGCAGCGGCTTGGTTTGCCGAAGTTCGTGGGTTCTAATCCCGCCTTTGCGAAATTTTTGGTTTCTATATTTCGTCGACAAAACCGTACTGGGCCCACGTGGTCGACTAAGGCACAAACGCCCTAATTCGGGGTAGGCTCGTGCCTCTCGGTGGGGACGTATATGAGCTGATGATCATGATGATGATGATATTTACATGACATACTAAGGCCCGTATTTATAATCAGCTCTCAAGAGTGACAGCGAGTTTGAGTTTGTATCAGAAATGTCATTTCAGTACAAAACGGCCTGACAAATCCATACTTTATTGCTCTCAATCTTGAGATCGCTTTATAAATACGACCCTAACATACCTCTTTCAACCGGTATCTATTCCCCGGAACATTTTCCACGTCATCCTCTGCATCGGAAACGTTTTGCCGCGACACCGTCACCTCCGTGTTGGCATTCTCAAGTTGCTTCATGAACAATTGCAGTTGGATTTTCACAAACTCTACGAAACACTCTCCTAGTTCATTTTTCACAGCCGCATTATCAGTGTGGTTCTTCAAAGGTGACTGTCGTAAAGGTTTCTTGGAGGAACCTTTGATCATGGATTGGTTAAGAAAATGTAATGCATTTTTTATTGTTTCGACCAATTTTTGTTGTGATTGGAATCCTAGGAGCAGCATACATTCGTTGAATTCAGGAGTACTTGTTATTAGATTTGTAGAGCACTTGATGTAAAGCTCTCGTACCTGAAACGATAATAAATGAAACTAACATTTACAAATTATGGTAAAATGAAAAAATGCCTGAATAAATCGAAATAGCAAAAATATCTTCTACAATACAGAATGACAACTAAAAGGAGTTTTTTTCTTGTACTAATATAAGTCTATACCTGTCATTTTCAGTCATGAGAGAACAGAAAGGGACGCCAATAATTTTAGTCAAGATTTAGTTAAGTTATGCACTCTACGAATCGATAGCATTCTTAGGGCGTTTTTGCACTGCTCCGTATTCGGTTCGTATCCGATTTGGCCTTCCTAGTAAATGTATGACAGCTTGTGCACCCATCCATATCCGTTTTATATGGTTTTTTTACGGATACGAATTGGATACGAACCGAATACGGAGCAGTGCAAAAACGCCCTTATAGATTTCATTTCTTGGTATTTTAGGCGCAATATGTCAAAAACTACCTAAACTTTTTTTTACTTTCAAATCTATTATCCAACAAAAAAGATGCAATAATATTTTCATACCGTTTTCCCAAGCGGTCCTTGCGGCAAGACAGATACAAATGCGTACAACAATCGTAGGCACGCATAGAAACTGTAGTAATAATCATGCAGTTTATTCATCTCTTTTACTAGAACATCTTTGAAGAATTCATCGTCCTCAAAAAGTCTAATAATGGTTTCACTCTCTTGTGCTTCTACATAATGTCTGAAGGAAAGCAAATGTCTGATGTCTTCTAAGTCTTCTGTGCTAAGGTTATAGACAGTTTCTTCAATTCTGTCTCTTTCACAGCAAAGTGATTTCAATGAGTCCCCATAGTAGTGTTCCATAATGCAGTACTGAAAATAATACAAAACAATGAATACTTAATATAAATAAAATAAAAAAGCATTGAAGAAAACACACGATTTCGGGCTATTGCTAAAAGATCTGATTTAGTCAAATGCTCATATATTTTTTACACAAAAAGTAAATATAAGAAACAAATAAATGTTACAAAAATATTTTCCCGAAAATAACAATGAGAACTTATTTGTATGTTTTGTTTTATTTTTACTTACCTATTACAGCTAATTGTTATTTTTGGGAAAAAAACTTCGGACATATTTATTTGGTCCTTATTTTATGACAATTTGTCATCCAACAAAGCTATTCTCCCTTTTTTAATAAGCATATAATAAAATACACCTATGATAATTTACATACCTTGATTCCTTCAACCACGCCTGTTACTGAGAAGTCGTAGAAGAGAAACACATCGGACAGATATTGCAGCACCTTCCCTGACAGGTGCACTGGACTTTGATGTGTCAAAAAAATGGTGTCTATGACCTGAAAAAAAAAACACATTTAATAGTCATTCAAGCCCGTTGGTCTAATGGGTAGGGCCGCGGCCCCACGCAGGAGATCGTGGTTTAAAATCCCACCACGTATCAATGTATGATACCTAATTATAATGAACACCTGTATTTGACTACATTTAATGCGATTAAATATCTTTGTCTTTAATGTGTTTTTCGGTAACCTGCACACACTTACGAAAAAATTCCAAGGTAGTGTGTGAAATCGACCAATCCGTACTGGGCGCACGTGGTCAACTCTTGTCTTATAACCCTCTCGGTGAAGACGTATATGAGCTCATGATGAATACCGATTTTATAAACTTTGTTGTTCAAAAGGGTAAAATATAAACTTACGTAATTCATAAGTACGTGTGAAGGGATGGAATGGAACACTCTGATATGGAGCTTGGCAGACACGGTGTAAGGTAGGGACTTGTGCAGTGCAGACACAGTAGTTGCCACGCCAAACACCAGCATGATGGGCAATGTTGATGTGTAGGAACTAGAAACATACAAGAATACTTCATGCTATTGATTAAGTTGAGGGAACGACTTATATAAATATTGACTAAAAATTATTGCTGTCCCTTTCTGTTCTCTCGTGATAGAAAATTACAAGTACTGACTTATATTAGTTAAGTCGTGATTTTTGCAACTACGAATTGCTACCATTCTTTTGTGAAATTAGCAACTTACATTGATTGTAATTTGTAACTATATCTAAAATATGAAAACACAGAATTAAGCCAAAAAATCACGAGCCAAGCTTGAACTAACAGTTATGGCGTGTTAGAACCACTCGTGCGCAACTTGTACGAATCACACCAGTGTGTGTCTAATAATTTTTTTATATTTCGATGTATCCAAGCCATTGGTAAAAGATGAAAGAATCAAATAGACAAGAAAGATCTTACCTTGCAATCATAATAAAATCCTGCAGTATATTAGGATTGAAACACTCAAAATCAGGAAAAATGATGACTAAAGGTGTTTTATTTTGTGCCTTTTTCTTTGGTGAATTGTGGTACACAGCATTATACCACTTCTGAAGTACTTTCATTGTGCAGTGGTTCTTCTTCAACTTTTTACCTCCTAGTGGTAATTCTTCTAAATCTGAGTCATTTCCAAAATCCTGAAAATATGATTAAATTGATGGGTAAGTTAAGCTTGACACTACAAGGTTTAACACACTCACTGCCAACAAAAATATCTCCACGGATTTTTGTTAGGTGCCTGTGAGTATACTCGGGTTGGCAGCGAATATGTTAAAAGATTACAACAAAATACTGATTACATTTAGGTTGATATCATAATAGCACAGTACTTTTGTGCTGAGAAGTTAACAACAATATTTTACGCAATCAAAAAAAAATAGGTAACATAGGCCTTTGCCCAGCAGTGGGACACATAACGGCTACATAACATAAGATAAGAAGATAAGGTAACATAAATCAACTATTAAACGGATTACTCACTTTGAATAAACATGTCGCCAAGTACGCGACCTTTTATTCAAAGTGAGTAATCCGTTTAATAGTTGATTTATCATGTCTCACTTAAGTTTAAATAATTTGATAAGATAACATACCTCATTTCCATCAATCAACTGCCATACAGCATTCTCCACTAAATATTTGAGTGTGGAGCCATCTTGAGAAGTCACCATTGCTACATGTGGAGTTACATCTTGCCTGGAACAAATATCCATAATGTTTTATTAAAATATTACTCAATTAAATAATGACGTCGTTGTTGGTAAATAATGTCTCCAATATGAGATAGAATTACTTTGTCCTAGAAAAAGGGTGACTTTATTAATTTTATGACAAATAAATGTCAAAATACCTGGAAACTTATTAGCAGCAGTTAATATATTTCTCCTGTATTCAAACATAATGGATTTTTAAACCAGTACTATCGAAATAAAAGTCAAATTAAACTTTAGTATAGAAATACAAACTGCTTGGTTCAACATCTTGTATCGTAGATTATGAAATGTTCACTGGCTTTTTAATAAGAATAATTGTCTGACACTATAATTTTAAATATTACCTAATTTTATCAATAAGAGCTGTGAACTGTGAAGTGTGATCTGGCTGGTTGACTCCAGTAAGCAGGGCAGCACTGGGGATAGTACCTTCCACTGCTTCATCATTGTACGAGCTGATGTAACTCACTATTGCAGACAGCAGCTCATCATAAAGTTGGTGATGGAGGTCCTGAAAATAAGGTAACCATTTGAATTTATCTGAATACAGATAAGGATGTCAAACAGAAAAACATGAAATTAAAAAGTTACTATCAGAAACTTAAAAAATGATTTTTTTAAACCAAATAATAACATTGTTACATCTTGATCTATATCATTCCCCTCTAAGAAGTTGACTCTCTGACCTAAAATTGGCACCAAGCTGTAGTTTCTCTTTTATCAGTGTGTAAACCGAACTTACCTTGAGTTTGTTTTGAATGGAAGACCAGCTGCGTTTGTAGGTTATAAACCATAACTGATCAGTCAATCTTCTCTCCAGTAGTTTCTTTGGGTTCTTTGCATGTTTATTTGTATGTTTGTGTTCTACAGTTTTTTTACCAAACAGGAAAACACCCTAAAAACAAAAGAGGAACGTGAGAAGAAGTAAACAGACTACGGTACAGTTAGTGACAAAAATCAGAACTTTCTTACCTTTGAAACTGAATCTGTTGACTCCATTAGTAGTTCAAATTAGACTTAAAATTATAATCACTGTAGGTGCTCTTGTCACGCTAATTAATTCAAATAACTTAAATAAAACAAAAGAAAAGCAATAAATAAAAATAACGCAACGAAACGAAACCAATCAACAAGTCAACTGTCAAGTTGTCATTTTGACAGTTGGAGTGTTGCCAAATGGCGATTCAAAAATATCAGATTCACAACAAACAATAAATGAATAAGAAGCAGAACTGTGTAGAACTGTTAATGGTGGTTGGTATGTAATAATTTAATGAAAAACAGGCCATTTATCTAAATTACTGCAAAGCTGATGAATACAAATTGGAATTTGGAATAAGTACATTTTTTATTTTCTGAATAGGCAATCATTTACCTCGCCCCCCATCTCTAGAGCCGTAAAAAGCTATAAAAAAAACCGTCACACTTTAGGGATCCAAAAAGGGCGAAATATGCATTATCAAAAATTTAATTATTGTGAATGCACGAGTTCATTTTCACAATGTTTAAACATACGTGTGTGGTTTAAACGATTTTCGTAGGTAAACAAACTGCAAGCAATCTATTAAGACTCCAACACACTATGCCGCCGGCATGGCTGCCGACACTGCCTCCGGCCAAGCTGCGCGGCCCGCGCGGGCTTCGAGTGCCGCGAGAGCTCGCGGCATGTCGGCTTCCTTCGAAAGAGGGGCGCGCGGCATAGTGTGTAGTAGCCTTTATAATGGCACCTTTTCATTTGTTCGTTGCTTTCGGATACAATAATAAAATACAATTAAAAATTGTCAATAGATTTTTCCGTGCAAAGAAACGTTTTTTTTAGCCAGTTTATGCGCCCTCTGCAGGAACTCACAAGTATCGTGAGAAAACATCCCATTGAAAAGTCATTCGAAATGACAAACAATTTTCACGCATTTTTTTAACTCCTTTTCAACTGATCGAGTTCAGTCAGTGCGCTGGCCGAGTGCTGCTCGTGCGTGAGACGTACGCACAGCGCGCCATTGTCTGCAGCTCTCCACCACCGTTTCATGCAAAATACAACTCGTCTGATCATATTTAACCACTGAAATTAGTACTTTTAATAGAAATGTACTAAAATTAAAAATATGCAATAACGTTTACATCGACAAATGTATTAAAATTGCATCAGAATTATGATAATTATTTTATGGTTGGCAATGCCGTGGTAAAGTGACTGTATCTTCACTCATGCGTATTCAACTTAAGTCGTGAATGCGCACAAGTGAGGTATGACCCTATCTTGACATTGAACTGAAGCGCCATCTTGCGTCGTATTTGCCGAAGCATTTTTCTCTAATAAAAATACAGATGGCGCTAAGGCTAAGAATTTATTTATTTAGATCTAATTATTTTTTATATTCTCCTTTTGCAATTTATAAATATCTTGAATTAGTCAAAAATATTTTATTCCAATGATAACCATGGTTTTTTAGCGTCACAAGATTGACTACATTATATTTTAGAAAACTGTATTTGACTCGTACCTCATCATCATCTTCCTAGCCTTTTTCCCGTACTTTACGCGGGGTAGGCTACCTAATCTAGGGGATCGAACGAGGGTACTGGTTTTTACACAGAGCGACTGCCATCTGACCACCGTAACAGAAGGGAAACCAGACCCAATCCTAGATTAGGTTACACAACCTTTGAATTTTGACTCTACCTACTAAAGTACTACTCCTACATACCTAGCAAAAAGCAGATTCATAGCCAAGTACCTTACACGTATTGTATTTGAAGTTCAGCAAACGACGGGTATAATTATCATAAAGTGCCAAATAAAATAGCAAACTTTGTAACAGAAACATGTTTTATTGTTCGTGCCTGATTGGAGGCAAAAACTACACGTGGTTTACAATCTACACTTAAAATAATAATAGTGGTCGTTACTTTTATGTACAATAATTATCGCTAAACAAGAGAAGATTGTATTTACTAGACATCGATACAAAAATAAATAACTTCCTATTACCAAATGTATTTTTTTATTTAAAACGTACATGCATTAACAAGCGTTCATATATCAAATAACTAATCAAGCCTTAAAATACTATTTATTGTCTTTTGTGTAAATTACAATTTCAACAATATAAACCGATTTATATTCACTGCTTAACATAGGTAAGCCTCTCATACATCGTTATTGGTCTAGCCATATGGAGAGATATTAACTTGATAGTAATAAATAATCGAACTTTACATTTAAAATCATAATTAAACTATCATAGACTTTCTGACATTGTGTTATTTTATTTTCGAGTTCAAAATTATAGGAACCACCTCCACAGAGAAACCTAAACCAAATATATCGTTCATCATAGCTTTTGCATACGAGTAGGTAAACATTAGGATTTCGCAATAATTTGTCATTCCGCTAGAAAACCTCGCGTCACTGCGTAGGCGATCGGGACGGTAAAGCAGACTCTTCGCATGGGGAATGGGAGTGACGTTCCTCCTCAGTGCTGAACTTGTATTCCCGTTCAGCCACCGCGTGTTCTGAACCTGGAGGGGTGGCTCGAGCCTCGCTGGCGCTGGCTGCTTCAAGAGTCGGCCCCGTCGGTCCGTATGGCATGCCTTCAGCGCCGTACGGCACTTCTCCTGTGCCCACGTATTCTGATGGCTGATAGCCGTAGCTGTTCAGACTGAAAATAAAAAAAATAACGTTGTTAGAGAATCGATACAAACTGAAGAGTAATAAATGCTTTTGGCTAAAGTTGTGCTTTATTCACCTGTTAGGCCAATAGGAAATATCTTCTATCGCATGATGAGCATACGGCGCATATGCGTGCTGGTAGTATGGAGAGTGATGCTGTGGTGTCGTGTCATATTGGAGAGGGTACAGCGGCGCAGGTGCTGACGCTGCCGCTGGGGTAGATGTAGGAGGGGCTGGTGTATACTCTAGTGGGGCAGGGTACGCGTGAGGAGGGGTACGGTAGGGAGCAGGGGAGGTGTTGGGCTGAGGGGAGCTGCTGCCTTGAGCTGAACTCCAATATCCACTGCTACTCGGCCACGTGTAGCTGCCGCCGCCATTCGGCGCCGACACTGGGGTGCGTTCTGAGTTTCCATACGAAGCTGTCGAAAAGAAATATTTTATCAGTAGGTACTTTACGATAATTACAATCCTTATAGCTCAGACCCAATAGGTACCTAGTACCCACAACCTACATAGAGTAAGTACACAGGAAAGAGTACTCACAAGGTGGAGACAAAGTGCGAGGTCTTGACGGTGGTCTAGGAGGGTAGGGCGCTGGTCTCCTTGAAGCAGAATTGCTGCTTCCATACAGCGATTGCGATGTCACGAACCAACCGCCAACTGTAAATAAAGTTCAGAATTTTAATGAGTGACCTTAAGTATCACTACTATGCAAATATGGACAGTGATTCGAAGTGAGCAGAAACAAATCAAACAAAGTAACTTACATTGAGGATATTGATGCGGCGAAGAACTCTGTTGCGGGTAATGACTGCCAACAAAGTCTCTCTGATAGTACCCCTCTGGTCTTTCCTTCGCATCAAGGAATGCCTTCGCGAAGGGGTTATACTTGATCTTCAGCGACGTGACTTCCTCATTCTGATACGCTGTGACTGCGATGAACTGAGTCTCAGGGAATGGGTACGTCATGATGCGGCGCAGGTCCGTGCCTACTTTGACCAGATGCACTCGAGGTTCGTACTTGTGTAGAGAGTTCAGCATTATCTACAACAAAGAAGTGGTTTTATAGACTTTTAAAACACTGCGATTAAAGATCTAGAATATGTATCTCTCTGTAGAGCATACTACAGGCAAACTCAGATACTTAACGGTAATTTTGGCGATGTTATTATGTATATTTTTTCAAGATAAAGGAATGAAAGAATGGTACAGCTGTGCTAGCTTTACTCTAGACTTCTCAGGAGCACTTAAGTCTTAAGTCGTTTTTAGCTCTTGTAGAGGCAAGCTAGTAAATAAAATTATGACACGCGCTGAATATCTGTAGCTGTACCTATTGATTTTATTTTATATAAATAAATACTGTTATCATTACCATTAGAATTAGAAGACCAATTAAGACCATTAACAATAACATTAGGGGTACTTGGAGCTATCGAGCATAAAACCAGATGAGCAAACATAGCGCAGAGACAATAATTATTACAAATGATAAGTGCGTACGGGCGCCCGCTAAACAGTTGGTAAAGCTACAGATTTCACACCGAGACGCCAACATATGGATCTGGATGTATCAGATGTTTGCTTTCATATTCATTCGCACCACATACACCCGTGAGAAACGCGAGCTTCGATGAACTAGCGGTAGCCGAACTGTAGCATGTAACACCTCCCGATATCGGCCTTTCTATTAACGGAAATTAGTATTCTGTTGATACCGTGAACTCATTAAGGCGTAGCATCTGGATCTGTTCAATATGGAGCAGTCCGGGTTGCTTGTTTTGTATCGAGCGAGAGCAGTGAACAACCTTTACTGACGACTAAACAAGTAATGAGGAATATGCGAAGGGAAAAGTACACACTACTTATAACATGTTGGACTGGGAGTGATAGAAAAACATAGAATGTGCCAGCTGCATCTCCTTCCGGGTATTCTGTAAAAATGTGCCAAGGGATTCGAGGGTTTCAGTAATGTAATGGATGGGCTGACAACCTGTAACTATAGCAATATTCAGATCAATCTGGAATAACCCTCAAAACACGTCACACGTGGCGGAACAATCTTGTTTAGGTCATTTACGCTCTGCCTACCCCATTAGGGATAAAGGCGTGATTATATGTATGTATGTTTGGAAACAAGGTTGGGTTAATAATTACCTGTCCATTCCCATTGGTTTTGTTGGTAAGTTTGACTTTAGCGAAGGAAATGGGCTCTTTCATCCAATGCGCGCCGAAGTTTGGACTCTCTGGATGAATGTAAATAGCGTTGGATGGTGGAACTTCAGCTTTTCCTCCAGGAACCTGTTTGATGAAATATAAAATATTACCGAACGCAAACTATAATTTATCAAAGTTAGATTGTTAAAAATTATATTAGTCTACTGATAGTTTAATGTCGGAGGCCAAGTTCCACTTCAGGTCGCTGAGCCAGCAAATTGGGTACCTACTCGTAGTAGTACACTAGGTAGGTATAGGTTGTTTAAAAACGCTGACACCAGGGTTACGTTCATACTTCAGTTAGGTCTAATTTCTTGCAAACGTTGATGTTACTCAATCTTGTTTCAAACACTGAA
This sequence comes from Scrobipalpa atriplicella, assembly GCA_029255725.1. Classification (NCBI taxonomy): domain Eukaryota; kingdom Metazoa; phylum Arthropoda; class Insecta; order Lepidoptera; family Gelechiidae; genus Scrobipalpa; species Scrobipalpa atriplicella. The sequence continues at coordinate 48,281 of JARACY010000376.1, forward strand.
CTGAACGGCCAAGATAAAGGTTAGGGGCATGGCAAATAGGAAGCGGTGCGGCGCCGTTGCGTCGCCAATGCGTCGTCTTTGTATAGAAACTTCAAATCAAGCTGCGCTGCGCAGACGTAAATTACATACAAAATTGACGCGACTCCGCCTCGCCCGCGCCGTACCGCTTCCTATTTGCCATGCCCCTAATACTTCAGTTTATTAGGCCCCAGAACAGGCTACATTTTACAGGAAAACTTAATTGACCGCGGGTTAAAAGTTAGATAGACCTAGAATAGAAAATTACACATTTCACTTATGTGCATTTGTGTAAAAAGATTCAGATTACATTCAAAAGTAGGTACAGTTTTGTGTGGCAAAACAATCAAATTAGTCAGACAGACGAATGTTTCAAGGAAATATGTATTTTAAGACTATGACTCAGATTCATTGCCTCTCCGTTTACGTAAAAACATCACGTTATGGAAACTTTGATTTTTGTTTTGTGAGTGTCTATTTATTTGGCTACTAGTTATTTATACAAGGTACAAAGAATAGGAAGATTTCTTAAAATACACCTGCTATGACATTAATTTAATTAGATATCTTTCAGGTTATGAATGTTATAATTAGGTAGGAAAAGAAATTTGAGACCTATAGCAGAATTATTGAAAATATGCGTAATATAGGCCCGTATTTATAAACAGCTCTCAAGTGTGACAGCGAGTTTGAGTTCGTATCAGAAATGTCATTTCGGTACAAAATGACCTGTCAAATCCATACTTAATATTGATCTCAATCTTGAGATCGCTTTATAAATACGAGCCTTAGAGTCCATTCATGAAATCTACTGTAACTTAGATACCAAGCAGACCTTGGTTAATATTTCTTCTATAAAACCGAGCAGAAAAAATGAATTGGGATGATACTGGGCTGAGCTGACGGGAACCCGTATATTCAGTGGTAAAAATGGAGTTAAAAGGGAGTTTTTCGTAACAGATGGCCTGAAAACACACATTGCTGTATCTGAAATGATACACTCACCCATTCGCCATTGACGTATTTCCACCGATGGGAGTCAACTTGAACAAACTCTAGTAAAACCGTGTACATCGCTGTGGGGTCCAGACCGCTTGCTGTCACCTTCACAACCGGGAACATACGTCTGTAAAAAATGCAACAGGTTAAATCTTCTATGCATACATTTAACACCTATGTATTTTATGGGATAGGCAGAGTGTCAAAGGCATGATCTTTCTATTCATGAAATAGATCAACGAAAAAAATGACAACCCTTTTACCCTTATTCCACCCATTTTCCTGCAGTGGAAGACAAACTATTTTTCAATGTTTTCCATGAAATTTTCTTTTAATTAAGTTAAATGTTTTAAATAAATAGTTGTATACGAAAATAAACAAAAATGTTAATTTATTTTATGATACTCGATTTTATGGCTATACGTTCGTAGCCTCATATAAAAGACATCAACGCGTGCGCTTTTCGTCACCTCATATTTTATTTATTGACAAAAAAAAATTGTGTCTTCGCAAAATGTGCCTCGGTCGCAGAATGTATCTTTTTCATAATGTCCCTTTCTCAAAATGTCCCTTTTCGCAAAATGTTCCTTTCGCAAAATGTCTTTGATTTTTTAAAGTCTTTTTAGTACTTTTTGAATCGCTATTTGAACTAAATCTATAAAAAGGGTCATTTTGCGAAAAGGGACATTTTGCTTCCAAGGGACATTTTGCGAAAGGCACATTCTGCGCAGTAAGGAAAAAATAAAGGAAATCTGTGTCATACTCTTTGTTTATGTATTCCTACCATACAGTTTGCTTTTGTTTTAAATCTAACCAGCGTCAAGGGTAGGGCCAGTTGGCATCGGGCGTCTTCATTTAGCCTCGCTGCGTTAATCAGTAAGGCCTACGGTGCTAATAGCAGAAAACTAGCCGCACTGGTACCGACAGAGACTAGTTAGCACCGCCAATGTGTCTGGACCTACTTGTCTGATTACGGGCAAGGTAGAGTGTAACAATATACCGGGTGTAAGGGACAGCGTACCGAAAACTGAAAGGAAACTGAACAATTATCACCAGGAAATTCTTTCAGGTTTTTTTTTTTACTTTTCCATACAAAATTACCACATTTTTTATTTAAAAGAAAACTTTTGCAAACTCTATTAGTAGTCAGCGCCTCTAGTCTTCTTCTTCTGCCAAGCGCTTTCCTGGCCTAGTGCAATGGTGCGCTTTCTAGCTTCGTTTATCTACTTGGCTTAGTTGTTGGTGTCCTCAACTACTGTATAATGAAATAAAGTTGAACCACTACACTGGCTACATTATCTTCTATTTGTATTCGAAATACATAAACTAGACTTGCAGCCTTTACTGCAGTTCCTCATATAGAGTTAAATTCATCATTACTACAAATTTTACACAGTACCGAGCAGGGCAGTATCATAAAAACGAACTGAATAATGCGTTTCTTTTTATTATTTTGGACGTTTGTTGGCTAATTATTGTTTATGTATCGTAAAAGACAATACAAATTGATGATGCATGACTTGACTATAACTGGTAACATTGTAGCATTGTATGTTATTTAATAGCAAAATATGAGCTGTAGTGGTTTCCTTGAATATTTTATAATTGTATTTACTTGACTTTAGTCCAAAGATACAACTAATATAGGAGTGACCGCAAACAGATATGTGAATAAGTTAAGTAGGTAATACTTTTTCATAGATAGGCTGAAATATGATAAATATATATAAAATTGAGGATTGATAGTAGATATTTAGTATTTTTGTGTTGGTTCATATTTCTTCCATGCTGGACTGAGAGCGATAGAAAAACAAATAGCATTCCAGCTGCCCTTCCTCCCGTGCATGCTGTAGAAGTCAGCAAAACGGATTCAAGGGATAATTGTAATTTAGGCGATGGGATGACAACCTGTCACTAAAGCGATACACATCACAATCTAGGATTTGCCTTCAACATTGGCGAAAACGATGTTTTACTAGATTTTACGCTCTGCTTGCCCCGAAACTGAGCCTGCTCCCTACGGCCGTAAGGGATAAAGGCGTGACTTTATGTTAGCATATATCGGTCAAATTTTTCCTTATTTCTACTGTAATCATAATCATACAGTCAGAACTCACCAGTGAGAACTCGCTGACTATACGGCCATATTGTATTGCCTACCTACCTCACTGAGGTTTTCCAAAAAAATCACTTGTCATAGCAAAAGCCATATACCTAATCAAAAACTAATCTTCTATTTATAAAATTCAAACTGCCTGAGAACTTTCTGGTCTTAGAAACATTTATCTTGTTAGCAAGAGCCTGGGAAAATACTTGCCAAATGTATAAGCTCATGATATGGCTACCGAGATCGTTGAAACCGTTGTAGACTTCAAAACTAAACATCACCTAAGGAAAATATAGAAAAAATGAGTGAAGTAACGTACCTATATTTACAGGGGTTTCGGGGGGGGTCATTAGGTGCCTTTATTCTTCTTATTAGCATAGACAAAATTTTGTATATGTTATTAGTGTGTCGATGGAACACTAGTTTTTTTTTTTAGTTTATTTATTATATTAAATTACATCATAGCAGCCCAGAATTCAGCCGTCTGTATTGCGGATTGACTGCCGTCCATTAAAACCTTCTTATTTCAGTTAATTTAACTTTTTGTAGCCTAGAGCTACTTCAACATAGCACTTGGACGCAGCCACGCTGATTTCTTCGCCGTATTTTCAATTAGTTGCCGCCGCTGACCGTCGGCTCCAGAGAGCTGTCGGCTCCACCGCGCTCGGAATATTTGACGCCGCCATACTGTTCACCTAAAGCAGTAGTAGGTAGTAGGTACTCACCGCCCATTCTTAGTGACGATCATTTCGTTAGTGAGGGTCTGAAACCGAACCCACAACTCTCTGTCGTCGAGCGCTACGTTCACCTCGCGTTCGCGGCCGCCGCGCGAGTTGCCGCCGCCGACCGTCGGCTCCACCGCGCTCAGAATGTGCGACGCCGCCATACTGTAGACAAAAAATAATATTATGTTTATAAAAAAATCTAAAGACTCGCCCCGGAACATTTACCCCCACCGGTATTCGAACCCAGGACCTCCGGATCAATAGCTATGGCTAATACCACTACGGAGGCACTTTTCTATAATAAGAAGTAGTCAACGCTGCAAGACTCGAGTGGAGCGTTGAACCTCGTGGCCAGTCCAGCCACCAGCCGCTAACATCTTCGGCAAACATTGGACGGAAGAGATCGTGAGCCAAACTCACTATAAAATATACTTACGCAGTGTTTGCCGCCTGATTTCGTGATGTACTCACTGAATATCGATTTGGTTTGTACGTGAGATGATTAAAAAAAAAATGTTTTTTTAAATTTATGAGGGACACGAGCCTACCCTGAATACGGCGATCGGGCCTTAGTCAGTCAACCACGAGGGCCCAGTAACGATTGGTTGACTTTACACACAACCTTTGAATTTCTTCGTAGCTGTGTGCAGCTGGTATCCTCACGATGATGTTTTGAATCACGACCCCCTGCACAGGAAGCAGCGGCCCTATCCACTACACCATCGGACTTCAAATATATTGTATCATATTTATTGCAGTACACATCTAATGTTGATAAATCAAAGTCCATCAAATATTCAAACTTTAAAACACAATAACGCGCTTACATACCTAATTAATGATAAACATTGTGTATATTACTGCTTAAATACAGTAAAACCAATGCCGTCATAACAGATTTGTTTACTATTGATAATCAAATCAATTCGTCAAATTAAAAACATGTTTTAGTGCACTAAAAATGTCGTAAAATATATTCGTCACCTGTTTATTGCTTTAACTGTCTTTTAGAAGATTTTGAATACTTTGCATCAACATTTTGAGGTGAAAAGTTAATATTATTTAATTTATTTATTTTTGTGTCGTCTTATGATTAAAATATATAAAAAGTACTACCAGCTCCCTATCTTCTCAGGCGTACTCCGCGGCTTCCATTTTGCTTCGTCTAATACATAGTAAATTAGTAGCTGAAGCAGCCACAGTCAGGTGGTTGTAAAATATGCGCATAAAGTCTAGTCCATTCTATCATATAGGTATAGGGAGACATTATTTATTTTGGAGACAACGCTCAAGTAAACTGATAGGAGTTGTCCAGACAAAGAAACTGAACGACTTTCACATAGAAATTCTTATGGAAGAGTCGAGAGAAACAAACTAACTGAAAAATCAACTTCTTACGTAATTTATAGGTAAGTATTATAAAAGTTCGTATAAGTTAAAATTAATAGTATATTGCTAACCAAAGGATGTAAGTCATCAAATGCATACGAGGTTTTTGGCGCCCGAGCGCAGCGAGGGCGCTAATGGTACGAGTATGCATTTGATGACTTACACCATGAGGTAAGCACTATGCTTTACATATCGAATGAAAGATAAGTTAAAATTATGGGAAAATATAAGAAAATTAAAACATGAAATTACGACGAAACAGTAGGCAATACCAACTCACTATGAGCGAATTTAACCATCACAAATATATGCATTCGCGTAAGAAAAATTATCTAATTTGCAAGTAGACATTTTGTTAAGTATACTGACTGTTTAATTTGTTAATGTTTTATAATAAAATGCTAAGTAATAAATCGACAAACTCAAGTTTTGAGGTTATAAATATGTTATAAAAACCACAGAGTAAAAATTTCATAATTTTCATAATCCTATGTTTACATTTTTATGGCCTTATTCCGTGACTCTATGCGTCATATTTAGTACTGGCCAGTTCGATATTTAAATAAATTCGAATAGAATTTGTTTTAAAATCGATTCCGATTCGATTAATCATCCGATTCCGTGTGTTTGAAATAAGGCTATCAACTTTTTTTTTCTTGCAATTTGACAGTTCCTTATTCAAATTACTTTGCAGCATAGGTTTCAAAACCTATGATGCAAAGTACCACTTACATCCCGGGTTTTAGGGTTGTATGAACCACTTACTGAGCATGAGATATGTAAATTTTAATTATTTGTTTCTATTTTCAGAGAGTTTCAGCAATTTATTTAAAAAAGGTACAAACGGGAACACTAACTCTACTTTGTAAATAGATATAGATACGTGCAATAATGGCGTTTTATTTCATGCAAAAATATGCACAGAAGGATCAGACCTATTTGCTGTTGAATTTATTTGATAAAGCTTTTAGCTACGTGAAACTGAGATTAAAAAAATAAATTCTTTAAGTTAGTTTGTCAGCTCAGCGGTGACACGGATGCTCCCTAATGGACCGCCATAGAAAAAAGTTCAACGCGTGTCTTGCGGGAGTCGCTTCTTTTTGTGAACTGTCATAAAAAAAAACTGCCGCCTCTATTTTTATTACTTCTTAACTGACGATATAAGACGATTGTATTATAGAATAGAATGATATAGTATCACCTCTGAAGTTCACTGTTGAAAGTCTTGATTTAATGATAATGATTTGAAGACACATAGGTAATCTTGTTGTTTATCATTCCAATCTGACAAAGTAGATACCTACAATTTATAAATATTCAGCATTCTCATTAAAGATATATTTAGACCGTAAGGTTAAAAGTTTCTGCTACTTTGTTTCATGAGCCTAATGGGCCGAGTTAGACAATCCACCAATAAACTGTTAGTGCTCGGAAACCAACACAGCCGCGGTGTTAAGACTTTATTGAATACTGTTATTTATTTGCCATGGAGCCGAGCTATAGCATACTCGTAATTTATTTTACGTCCCCGTCTAGAGAATGGCTATGAAGGTCCCTATCGTATTCCTACAACATTTAAGCTTCAACAACAAGAAAGCATCCAACAAGTTGTATAGCGCGGTAATTACACCACTCGTCTGCAGCGTCATTATTCATCGTTTTACGACTCCATGAGGTATAAATATTAAACTTAAGTCGTATAGATGAATTGCGAACATTTCCTTTTTAATGGCGAGGTTAAATATGATGTGCGTGTTGGCCCTCAGTTTCGGGATCTAACTCCGTATCAAAGGGTCGTTGCAACATTTGCAAAGGTGCAGACTACATAAAAACTTGACGCATTTAATTATATGCAGGTAATAAGACTGTTTATCGACTTCACCGGCCGAAGATCCCACAGAGAGGTATGGAGAGCAGCGAGTCGAAGCCCGAGGAATGTCAGGGCTCACTTTGCAGTGCCGGCGTTTTACAGTTCCCTATAAAATATCAAAGATAACAACGGCTAGATCTGAAGACTGCCACTAAGGGACTCGTGCGCAGTGATTGGAAGTTTATGATACTCCGATAAATGTAAGCGTTATGTTGTGCGGCGGTACCGGCGCAATTGTCCCGAAGCGAGCTCGACCGCTCGGCCCGAGGCCTGCTGTAGGTGCTAATCATCAAATGCAAGACGGGCCAACCGAAATTGAAACCATTGAAACAATATAGCTTGTGTTGTCTTTTCCAATTTCAAAGTTTGCAGAATGGCTGCGTAATGAAGGCCAAGTCGACTATGCAAATGGATGCCGAAAACTCAAGTAAGTATTTTTAATGGTCTTGCGTCATCGGTATTTCAAACTTGAATTTTCATTATCACTTGGCATATATACAACCACTAGCCTTGATATGTTAGACAAACAAAAGGCTGGAAATCAAATAACAGACATACACGATCAATAAGGTTCGTCTTTACAAATACATAAAAATAATGTTATTTTTGATGACGGTGACACAATCCTATACACAAACACAAAATAGCTGTAATAACTGCAAATCGCTGTTTCACCGATACATTAAATATGCCTACCTTAGTTTAGTTTTCCCGAGGAAATAAGAGATTCTATTCAAAGTATCGAACCTACTTTTCCAAGGGTGTACCTAACCACAGTGTGTAAGATTTTGTAATTGAAATAATTTAACATCTACCACGACGGATGTGGACTGAATTCTTGGCCGATGATGATAATGATTATTCTGGAGAATAAGGTATTACACAAATAAAATCTACTTACAGGTTTTAAACTACAGATATGTTGTGTGTGAGTAAGAGTCGTAAAAACTGGATAGTAGAAAGAAGCGCTACCGTCAAATGATGAAACATAAAATACTCTCTCAAAAATATTCAATGTAAATATTCAAATTCGGAAGCTGATAACTGCAATCAAACTTTTTTTGGAGCTACATTTCAATTAAATTTTATTCCTCAATTCTGTGGTTGTCATAAAACTTTAAAGTTTGACGAGTAAAACCCATTGAGGAACTCGGAATTGATATTAATTCAAATAACTCGGGTTAAAAAGTCAGGGTTTTATGTGAGCTGTAAAAGTTTATTGTAGGGCTTTGTGGCGAGCCGGACGCGCCGATGGGCCTTCGCCGCGGTGCGCGACGGAGCCACCGCCGCCGCTGCGCAAGCGCACCTGTGTCTGTAGCTCATCTACCGCGCACACTCATCGCGGCACGAACCTCCTTCATATTCAGCCGTTTATTAGTATTGCACGTTATTCACATATATGACAGGCCTTTGATTATAATTTCTTTGGGCTTGGAAATTCTTCGATGTAAAATTATCGTGGAATTTGAAGTCGAGATTAACGAAATGTTGTCTTTGTCGTGTCATGTAGATCACAAATAGTTTTCTAAAACAGAAAATTTGGTTGACAGACAACGCTTTGCAATCGTAATTTCAACCTTGCAGCTAGGTCAAATTAAGTAAATAAGTAATTAGTATTGGCAATAGGTAGGTAAGTATTGTTGCTTGTGATATATTTTTATGATAAGTACTTATAATCTACATCTACCCAGACTTTACCTGAAATTTAACACAAGGTGTATATGTTTTAAGTGTTTTTTTTTCAAACTAATAATTTTTCAGACCTAATCATTAATTTCATATCATTACTAGGTTCATAGAGTCAATAGGTACAAAGAATTAACAAAAAACTAAAAAGGTGAATTATTTTATTTCTACTGCACACCAAGTTACTTTCATATTTCTAATTTTTATATAGCAATACTTATATGTACTAATACTTGGTGATTTACCTGAATTTCAGATTCACGTATTTAATGGAAAAAGATGGCAGTCAACACTGTGGAGTAACCAAAACAAAACCTGGCATTTAACAATCTACCGTTATCAAACTGCCTCTCTATTCGTTTTAGGTAGGTCTAGGTACGTATTTTCATTGCAACTTAAATATTACGAGAAACATGCACGTTGCACTGAGCAATAGTAAACCAAAGCTCATATTATATTTGTAGCCCTACAAAACAGGTAGGTAATTATTGCATTTTCCATTAAATTCAACTTTACAAATTATTTTACCCTCCTTTCTGTCAAGTTGATTATTATTACGAATGAATGTCATAAAAATCATAAGTATTTTTAAAGTTTGATATTTTTTATTTATTGTATCAAACTTTTCTATCCAATATCTAGGACGTAATGTAAAGAAACAGATCTGCGTTCAATAAAATTATTATTCACAGCTGAATATTTGGATACATTTGTTATACGGAGAGATAAAAGTCATATAAGTAGAGGCAAAGGAATTTGGAGGTAAAGGAAATTTGGATGTGATGTGGATGGATCAAAGAAAAGATGGATGGACTGTGTAAAAGATGATATGATATGTCTAGAACGGGTGAGACTGTAGATTTGACGGCTGACAGGGATGAATAGAAGAAAAAATATATTGCGCTTGCGCCGAACCCAAATAAATGGGATAAGGGTTGAAAAATTATGATTCAAACAGCTTTGTTAGTAGGTTAGTATAATTTATTTATTTATTTAACAGTTTATTGTACACATGAACATACACAGAACAATTACATAGGAATTACGACACAACAGGCACTGCTTATTTCTAAAAAGAAATTTCTTACAGCAGACCTAATAAGTGTGATAGCATAAAACGTAATGCGGATAAGACGTGCACAATTTAAATATTTTATAACACATTTGCTCGTAAAGGGTCTCTTACTACACCAATTTCAATATTGTATTGTATCTTATTACGTACTTGAGCGTAATCGTAATGTAAAATGCACGAGTGCTGTAAAACACACGTTTTTTTTTTTTAATTAGGTAAAACGCACGGTTTATCGAACGGTACTTTTTTAAATCTTAGCAAAGAGTTTTTATGGCAGAAAAGTGGTCAACATTTATTTATAAATAAAATTAACTTTGGGAGATAAAGTATAATAAAATAAACATTTAATTCTTTGATTTAATTAATTTTTACAATAAATTACAACCATTTATCTGTAACAAAATAAAAAAAATATTAATTTAGTTTATTAGTAATACTGGCTGGTTTTTTGTGCTTTGCCTTAAAAAAAAAGCGCTGCGCGATATATACTAGGTAATCTGGGGTACGTTCAGAAACGCTCGATCGATCGAAATTTAACCTGGTTAAAAATTATATTGCCCGTTCAGAGACACCTGGCAGACGAAATTTCGACTAGGTTAATTTTTATCCGGCCCGTTCAGAGGCGCACCGGAAGTGAGGTTTTATCTGACAGCAGCTAAGTGCACGTTCAGTGCGTCCCACTAGTATAAGATTCGATCGGTATAAATATCGAACTGATTTGTGAACGAGTAAAAATTATTCCTCGCTTTTTTTCTTTTCGCTGTATTGTTTTAATTTTTTAGCTATTTCCTCGCAAATATGTTATAAAACGTCGTACGACATACGTGCGGTTTGATAATTACAGCCTCTGCTTTCTTGTAGCCCTCGCCTACGGCTCGGGCTAGCAATATCGCCTCGGCTGTAACTATCAACGCACCGCACTTGTATCGTAATGTACTATAATCTACATGAGCAGTGAATAAATAAAATTAATTTAACTAGACAAATACATACAACAATCACTAGAATAAATAAATAATATAATGCATATACACATATAGCCTAAAAATAAATAGATATCTATAGTAAATATATAAAATACCATATACCTATAGATACATACAATATATAAATATATACTATGGATTACTTAGGGAAAGATAATGTTCTTTAGTATAACGGACGTTCTAAAAAGTAAATGCAGTATTTTATTTATTTTAAGAGACAGCTTCCCGCAAACTTGTAGATATAGGGGTTTTCAATTTCGTTGATTGAATAGGTAACCCTATCAGTTACGTTAAGGGTACTTTACTTGACAGTACTTTACAGCCTGCATTTTATCTACATCCTGTTGTATGCTAGTTTATTTTTGTGAAATAGTTGACATAAAATACTTGTAAAATATTGGATACAAGATAATTATAATAAAATATGTAATTGTACCATATCCGATATGATAATACTTAGGTACTTCATTAAAAAATGTTACAAATAAAATAAATTAAAGCCCGTTTTTTTAAATTGGTAATAAACAATTTCCCAAACTCTACATTTTTCACACTAAAAAAAGATAAGTATCGGTACGAAACTAGAATATGAGAAAGAATAACGTATGTTGTTCAAATGTAAAACAACATGCCGTGGGATGCAAGGTTGGAACAAACATCCCCCATTTTCTTTATTTAAATTTTTGACTCTTCAAGTGTATTTTTGGTATGTATATTTAGATGTTTATAATCCCTCATTATGTTTTACAATCTAGGTAAGTCAGTAGGCAGTGGAAAATTTGAGTTGTTTAAGAAACAGCGTACCGCAAATTGCTCGCTCAGTCACCGATACTGAACAACTTTTATCTGAAAATATTGAATTTCCCGTACAAACAAAATGACCACCTCGATCAGATATTATCTGAAACCCATTTTTGTTTATATAACCTGAAAGAATTTCCGGGTAAAAGTTTTTTAGTTTTATTGACTGAGCAACCTCTATTATGTTGCGATATGCTGTCCTTACACCCGGTATATGTAGGTACTTTAGGGGCGGATAGATGTTGAAATGAAATAAACTGTTTTATTTAAAATGTCCAATCATACCAATTTGTTTGGTAAATGACACTGTAGTCAATTAAAATTCGCCGCGGTTTTTATAGGTGCATGAATTTTAGGGGCTCTACTTCGATTACTGCTTAATTCTCGCAACATTGATATAAATTTGCCACCATGATCTTGTGATTTTATTCCACCAGACTTTATTCCTTAAGCTTAAAGTCTATAGGAAAGGCAGGCCGATATCAAGCAATGCTTTCTCAAAGTCAACAAAGCTCAGGAGTTCGCTTAATGGACTTAATTTTGCCGAAATCATTAAAATTTTGGGTTCTAGGCCTCTCTTATCGATGTCACCGTGAGAAACCTTTGCGTATATTGTTAAACCATGTCATTTACCAAACTGATTGGCGCATATAAAAAAAGATCTTGGTTATAGCTCACACATAGGCTGTTTTATTTCATTTCAACATCTACCCGCCCTTATTGAAAGATCCTATAGATGTGTCTGTTTTCTTGTAAGTAGGTACATACTCGTAGTTTATCTCCATCATTTAATTGTCGAAAAAAACGGAGATTTAGGTAGGTACAAAGGTACTCATGACTAATTCTGAACTGATAACATATGATTTTTTTTTCTACTGATTTGATTTTTTAAATATTTGATTTAATATTCAATAAAAAGTAACATAGGTATCTACCTAAGCATTTCTATTTCGTGGAAATATCTTAGTTCTAAAGAAGAACTAAAACAACCTAGCAGAAAGTTAGTTTTCTGTATCAGACTCTATGTGGGCAAGTAGGCATATGTAGTGTAGATATACCTGCTGCAAATCTTTTAATTGTTATAAATTAGGAAGGTATAGATATTCATTCATACTATAAAATGTACTATTAGTCAGTAGGTACATAGGTACTTAATCACTAAGTCGGTAGCTTTTTATGATTCTCACCTGTCCTTGCTAGCTATTTTGGCGGTAGGTAGTTATCCGTTCACACATTTACCTAGAACTAAGTTCAAACAATAGTTTCTTGTTCCAAATCACTGCACACAAAGTTTAACACATTTTTCAAAGTCCAGGGTATGTCAACAAAATAGTTTCCAAATTCTCTGGCTTGAAAACGGATAAAAAGTTAATAGAACCGAGTCCGAAATTTCGGTAACATGTCAGAAATCAGTGGTGCGTGCCAACTGCATGAGGAACTACCGCGAACTCAACTGTGCTACACGTCATTTGCATACGGACCAAACAATGTCCCAATCCATCTCTACAAAAAACCTCTACAATCGTCTCTAACCTCTACGCCGAAAGAACCATTTTCCTACTCCACTCATGAAAATATACCTGCTGAACTCCACACGATAGTAAACCTTGCTGTAATGTTATAGAGTTCAATTTACACTGTGGCAGCTTGACAGCCATGACAACAGGTCTCGCCTCGAAGCCCCGCCCCCCGATATTGACAAACAAACCGATTGGCGGCGCGCGCGAGACTCCTGCGCATGTTTCTCGGCCACTCCGCCAAACGCATCTCCCATCGGTTCCAATTTCAAACAAATGGGCTCGTATGTTATTGGTGGTTAATCCTCCTTTTGATGTTCTACTATACTATACATAAATTCTAAGGCGAATGTTAAGCTCTAAAATGAATTTATTGTACAGATAGGATAATTACTAAGCTATTACAAAATTATGAAAATTCTATATCTTTTATACTACATACAATATTTTCAAAAGATATATTAAACCATAAATTTTAAATGCTAAATTTGCTATTGTATAATACATGTATGTAAATAAGCTGGGCGAACTCTAGGTACATACCTACATTGGTATTTTGTAAATGAAGTTGCAAATAATTGAACTCACCTAAGTAAAATTATGTAACTCTACCCTACTCTACTATCTAATATGCGTATCAAAATTTAATCATAGACATAAATAAATTTAATCAAACACCTCTTAGTACAGTCGGGGTAGATATCACAGTCGATATCGATTCGAATCTGATGAAGAGACCTCACCAGCTCACCTCACCCAGAAAAAGCCTGCTTCTTCAGTCTCAATTTGAGGAAAATGGGGCAGACATATTTTTTATGGTTGCATATTAATGCTGATTCGGTTCATTAGTCTGAATAAGTGAAATTACTATTCCACGGCAGCGTGTCAAAATGTTCAACGGTAGAGAACACAGAACACAGGAAAAAGTAGAGAAGAAGCTCATAGAGTTCTTCAACACATACCTTAAAAGAAATCTATAAAAGATCGATAAGCAGACATACGTGCAGAGATGTAAGTAGTTGTAGCTTGTGAAAGTTGGTATTCGCCATTTTTATATCCCTGAGGATGAGCCCCAGGCTACCTCCTGGGGCTCATCATCAGGGATATAAAAATGGCGAATATTTTAATTCTGTGTTTACCGATCGTTCACCGTAAAGTTAGTTGGTATTTTGCTGAAATATTCCAAAAAGGTACAAGTGGCAAAAACTAAAAACCTGTTAGTACTGCAAGCATTGGATGTCTATGTTTTTAATGTACTTAGTTATCTAACTCTTAGGCTCGTATTTATAAAGCGATCTCAAGATTGAGAGCAATATTAAGTATGGATTTGACAGATCATTTTGTACTGTAATGACATTTCTGATACGGACTCAAACTCGCTGTCACTCTTGAGAGCTGATTATAAATACGGGCCCTAGTGCTGCTGGAAGATGGCAAGAATACCTACTTATTACATAGACCTAAAAGTAGGTACAACTAATTTAAAAGAGACTGTTATTGCAAATGAAAATTTGCAGGAATTGCAGGAAGTAATACTTAGGTATTTGCTCCGAAGAAGAAGTTAGTACCACCTTAAGTAGTACCTTTGTACCTTAGGATAGGATGGTAGCTGCGATAGATGCCATTCAGAAGGAAAACAAAATAAAATGTATGAAATTTTTTGAGCTTAGGTAGTTAGTTACAGAAAATTAAGACATGACATCTAATACTTACTTAGCAGATACATAGCTAAGTACTTCTCCCGAAACACATACTTAGGTATAGGTACTATATTTTTTCTCAATGGTGCTGTAATCTGCCATACCTACGTGACTTTACTTACTTTTATATTTTCATTGAATCGATAATTAATATGCCAAATATTTATGTTTTAACAATACTTTTGTAGTGCAAAATAGAAAATGCAAAGTTACATTACAAGAATGTTAATTATCGAGTATCAAATTGTCTACACGTTCCAAAGCAAGGTAAACAGTCTATTTCGTTTGAACTTTTATATGTTAGGTACGTATATATACTCACGCTTTTATTCGTTACGGGATAGGCAAAGCGTAAAACGCCGAGTTAAAATAGTGAGGGCAATTTTAAATTAAAATGTGTGTCGCTCGCTATACCTCGAATACCTTTGCTGGTTTTTACAACACGCGCGCGGGAGAAGAAGCAGCTGGCACATGCTATATTTTCTTTCACTACCAGTCCAGCATGGAAGATTCTATCGCTCCCAGTCCAGTATGGAAAATGTATAGGTATTCCCGATATTACCGAAATGTTACTCAATAAAAAAAAAATGTTTTCAGACAACTTAGTCCATAGATATTATAGTAAAAGTACATCAATGTAATGAAAAAAACCACAAAAATACAATGTGTTAAGATTTCTGCTGTTACATAAAGCAAGTTTGCCTATCGCTACTTTCCGAAAATCAGTGCATCACTCTGCTTAAGTTGAGCAAATAAAATAGCTTTCACGCCAGCCTGCATGTCATACCTCCGGCGCTGCAGCCAGTGTTATTCTGACTAACTCAATTGCGATTCGATAGTCTTTCGAAGTACGTTTAATAAAGGTTCCTAAATCTAGTGTCGAAAGAACTGGTGTTTGGGAATGCTCTTGAGATTTTTCAATATTGTTTAAGTTACTTTCTAAACATTCGCAAACAATTTCCTGAGACAAGCATTATTCAATTCAATTCAATTTAATTTATTTATTTTGCATACAGTACATTTTATAAAGTTCTTAAAAATTGTACGTTTCGGGCATTGTACGTTTGTAGGGCTTTTTTCATCGCTGATTTCAGGTCTATCTATTTTTAATATTTTGTACATTGTGCCTCTTTCATGGTTACTACGTTTTGTCAAGTCAAGATGTACGAGTATGAGATTAGTTTATCATTTTTTTTTTCATGCTGGACTGAGAGTGATAGAAAAACATGAATGTGCCAGCTGCTTCCCCTCCCGGGCATACCTTGTATAGAAGTCAGCAAATGGAACCCAGGGCTTACTTAGGTAACACAGCGTCTATATTCTGATTTAGTCGATGGGCTGATATGCTGTCACTATTGCGATATACATTTCAATTTATATTTATTTGCCAGACGTGCGTTCTGTCTACCCCATAAGGGATAAAAGCGTGACTTTATGTATGTAAAACAGATTCTTACTGATAAGTTTCTGTCCGAAGCTAGAATAAGGGAGCAGCATTCCTCCGCGCGGACGGCCTGCCTCACCCAGTTACGGTCTGCCGGCCGGCCGGGTGCTAATTGGTAAGGAAAACCTCAAACAACGGCCGGGCTCAATGCTCTCCACAGAAACGTTTCATTTTTAAACATCGAACACACCGTTATGGCCGATGGTTGGTAGACTACGACAAAGATTTAAATGAACGTGGCAAAAAAAGGAACTTACGCCGCCTAATTGATTTGACAGTTCTCATCTCAGAGTTCTCCTTATACTGCAGCGCCCCCGCCCACGTTCATTGACAACTGTGTCGTACTAGTATGGCCCATGGTTGGTCTGTTCCCGACCAACGGACAAATTGGTTGCCTATTGCAATGCTACGCTAGACCTACTTCGCACGGCACTTTCGAAAACATTTTCGCCGTAATGAGGATACTGCTTTCCGAAAAATAGTAGAGGAAATTGCGCTCATTTACGACGAACACAGAAAAATCTAAGAGTTCTGAGAAATAAACCTCTACGGCTTAACAATATTCCGGTCGTAGAGGTTACTAACTACTGATTTTAGTTAATAATATCTAAAACGTGTCTGTTATTTAAGTAAGAATTAAATACTTTGGAATTTCCGTCAAACCATGGTATCTTACGCATGTTTGAACTCACCCCATCCCTTCTAAGAAACTACTGAACCATGTTTGCTTATATAGCAATGTGTGCTGGACAAGGGTATCAGTGAGACATCTATTATCTCTATGACCATATTATCATTATTACCATACATAAAAACACGCCTCTATATAATATGCAGGGTGTAAGGGACAACTTCCCGCGAACTGATACTTAGGCTCGTATTTATAAAGCGATCTCAAGTTTGAGAGCGATATTAAGTGTGGATTTGACAGGTCGTTTTGTACTAAAATGACATTTCTGATTCAAAATCAAACTCGCTGTCACTCTTGAGAGCTGATTATAAATACGGGCCTTAGAAATTCTTCAAAAAATGAAAAAAGTTTTCGGCTTCCCCTCGAGGTTGTCATTTTGTGTAGTGAAGTCCAATTATTGATTTGATTAATAATAATTGATCCAAGATCTTTTATATCATAGCGTAAATAATTGTTGTCTTAAATATGCTACGACTTTTCGTAGCAAAATGGTTTTGCAAGTTTTTTTTTTATAGTTAGATAAAATAAAGATATTGGTTTGTCAAAATATTATTAATTAAGTATATTGATTGATACTACTATTTGGTTCTAAGATCTTTCATGGAATTAATTATACATATGTACTTATAATTATATTATAATTAATGTTTTTGCTACGACTTTTCGTAGCAGAAGTGATATTGCAAGTTTTTTTTTTATTCATTGAACTATTCAAACAAATTATAGATTTTAATTAAATTATATTGATATTTGGTTCAAAAATATTTTATGTCGTATCGTAACCAATTGTGCACTATGCCTACATGAATGTTTTTGCTATGACTTTTCGTAGCCGAATTTACTTTGTAAAATAGGTGATCGATAAAATGCCGACGGAAGGAAAGCCGTCGGAATATGAATGCACAACCTTATAACGCAACTTAGAGACAACAGTTAAGTACTTGCTTTTTTATTATATGAAAGTGGTTCAGTTTCATTGACTGAGCAACTCTTTTCAGTTTTCAAGACACCATCTATATGCGAGCGTGTGCTTGGTCCATATGAAACTAACGGTTTTCACACATATAGGTTACCACGTAGGTAGGTATCTATATTAAAATTAGTAGTAGGTATATATATTAAAATTAGCATCTATAGGTTTTCGAGAAAATCAACCCCCAGATAAGAGTTTGTTATACGTTGTTATATGGGGTCCATAAAGAGTGCGAGCTTGTGGTTGTAAGTTGTACTTAGCTGTAGCGATCCCCGCGCCACGCGTTCCGCCTGCGCCTGCGCCGTCAAGCCTTGTTTGTTCGGAGCCCAGTGCTAACTCCACCGGTTAAACACTACGTGCTAGCAGGGCATCAATTCACTTTTCATATAAATAAAATTCACGCTACTCTAACCTCCTGAAATTAACACCTAAACGTAAATACTATTTAATCTTACAAGTCTGGTGGCGGGTTTGCGTTTATGGGCTCAGTCTCAGATTACGTTGGCGGACGTATTTAGGGTAATTGGCAGTCGAAGTGTAAAACCAATCAGGTAAGTTTTTCATTCAACGAGTGTATTAATTATGGGCAAACTCAAACAAGTGTTGGGATTACTGCCGAATCACGTTTTATTTACAAACATATGGATCGTCTTCTCAGTTAGATGTTAAATCAAAAGTTACAGTTATACAGAAGTGTCTCGGAATTTGTTCAAGCAATTTAGGTGGACAAAAAGATGTACCTAGCTTAGCAAATCTTGGCACATTGATCGGTCATGGAACATTATTGACTCACGTAGTGGCATTTATAATGTTTTCTTAAAACGCACGAGAATGTTAAACATATAAAGTCATCCGGGTATTTTACTTCAAATACTAATTGGAAACTCGTTGCACCAAATATTTTGTGCCATTAAAACGTTAACAAAACGCTAAAGATAGCAGTTTTAGTGTTTGTCCGATAGAAAATCAACATTTGCTTACTGAGCTCGCTCTGGACTTGACTTCCCAGATGAACCTGTGGCTAGGGTTCCGTGGGAAAATATTGAAAACTAAAAAGATTTTCTTCGAATGTTAGTTTTTTCGGGAAGCTGTTTACACAACTTTGCGTTTGGGTAGAGTCTAGCTGGAATTTTATTTTTGGTTTCATTAATGCTAAAGTAGATAAAGTAGATACTTATTTTAATAAGAGCACCTTCTGAAATATGATTTTGTTCTGTGAAAGGGGTATGCGAACCCGGTTATTAAAAAAGAAATTACCTAGGTACATATAAGGTCTTCCTATGTGTTAACGTAAATACTTCTACTCTATTTAGATTTAGGTAGGTATAGGTATTAAGAATAGATATTCCATTAATATTGTAAAGAATCCTATCCACATCTATGGAAATTGCTCGCGATGCACACTCTGTAACTCCGATTCTCTGTTAGCTCTACCTACTGCCTTCTACTTTACTATTCCGTACGTAAACCAACAATACGAGTCTCTCCGAGTTTCCTGCGCTGCGCCTAGTTGACTCTTCTTTTTCTTGTGCTATAGGAGCGATCATTAGAAATGTTAATAGTTTTTAATTGAATCCTTCGTTATTAACTCATTTTCCTTATGTTGTACCTAGTTCCAAGTTTATCCACGTGTGTGAACAAGCAAGCAAAGAAGAAGAATTTTTTATTCTGTTTGTCCTTTGTGTGTTCAAGATTTTCTGACGTTTGCATAGCTGAAAAGATATTATTTTTTCTATTTATAAAAACTCCTTGATTTTATGAATTGAACGCTGGCTGAAATGCGATGGAAAAATGATTTGGAAAGCCTTTTGTGAAATATTCGAGTAATTTAAATTATTCTTCTGTTTTTATTATATGGCATTCACTGCAAAGTTTTTTCAAGCTCACGCGGCCAGTTTCAAAGATAAAATTAACTTATTTAAATGATTTTCCCAAATAAAACCTTACTTCTAACACCTAGGTAATTTATTAGCGAAGTGAACATCGGTAACTCGCCTTTCGCTTATCATAAATCAAAATCAATATAAATACTCGTAGAAAATGCGTGAGCGCAATCCTCTAGAAAGGAAAACGTTTTCCATCATCCAAGAGTTTAAACTTGTGCTTGCGCATGGTGACATGAAACGTGTTCGATAATTATTGGAAGGATCAATACTCGCCAACTATTCGTCGCTCGACAAACATGTTTTATGAGCGGCGAGTGGACTCACTTTACGTTTCTATTTGAATCCTAATTTGTAACTTGTAGTTTATCCGTAGGTACGTGCTCAAGATTTTCGAACGATATTTTTTACAACAATAAAAAACTGTTTACGGAATTCTTGAATGCAGGCCGAAAGGCGATGAAAAAATCTGTAGCGTAAGGCCTTTTGTAAAAAATTCGAGTAATTTAAATATTTCTTCTTTTTATTTATAATGGCGATCACTGCAATTTTTGTGAGCTATCGTGGCCAGTATCTAATTTAAAGAATAGGTCTAATTTTAATTTCATTAATAAAATCTCTTTCCGGGATTTTATGAATGCAGGCCGAAATGCGACGGAAAAATCTGTTTGTACCAATGGTAGCCTTTTGTGTAATATTCGAGTTATTTGTTTTTCTTCTTTTTTGTTTAAAAGGCGATCATTGCAACTTTTTTGAGCTTCCACAGCCAGTTTCAAAACTTTAATCAAGATTAAAATCTCCTTGTCAAAATTCAAAAAGTACCAAAATTAACTCTAGGTAACTGAAAGTTTACGGCTGAAATCGCGAGGGGAAAAATCCTGAATAAAACTCAATAAAAACACCGATCAAACTTCAAAATGCAAATATTTTCGAAATCTTGCAACTACGAGTAAAAGGCGACCGCTTAATCTATTTGCTGACCATAAAAATATTTTCAAATTGGGTATGTTTCATCGTGGGAGGCAATATGCAAATCATTTTACCTGTAACCTGCGGCGAGTAAACACGGGTTATCCTGGCTAGTGGGCCGCCGGTTCGCCGCGTTTGCTTAGGTTTATGACGCGGGTGTAAAGTGCGATTATTCCTGGCCATTGTCGGCGGCGACAACTGTCGTCAATCGTCAAATCATTGACGAGCCGACGCCGGCCATTAATATTTTTGTACGTCCAATAATTTGTTTCCAGTCTGATTTGCATATCAGTTCCCTTTTCTTGCCGCACTGTGCGTGTAGACTGTAGAGCTATGGTGAAGTAAACATCAGATGAGTTTATGGATTTGTCTAAGAATTGCCTTTCTAATCAGAGTGAGAGTGCAAAAAGTTTAATTCGTACAATGTCTAGCGGTTGCAAAACGACAAAAGTGCAGAATGCCTGGAACTTCCATAGCCTAGAATCTAGGCTGTTTATTAATTTTTATTTTTATCTAGGCCCTAGATAATGTAACTTTCTGAATCTGCTTGGGTATGATTACTTGCATTGTACGTTCTGTAGCTTGCGACGTTTTGGAACTACAATTTTGCAAGAGTTTTTTGTTACTGAACAAACACGCCATATCTATCATAATCAGTATTTGGTACCTACAAGTTAGTTACCTAGGTTTTATGAGGTTAGTTTACAATAAAAAACGTAAATAATATTGATGCATATATTTTTGTTTTATCATAATAACATTGAAAAAAATAAAAGTGAAAATTTGCATAATTGAAATGAGTCCGGGGCCGAGCTCGCCAATCGAACACAACAATTCGCCCTTTGAGCACAACAAAACATCCTATAACACGCCATACGTTTATACAACACGCGAGCCGGCCCCGAGTGATATATCGAATACAATGCTGCAGACTCCGTTGCAGACACACCTTAACTTATTGGAGTTTGCTTCTGTCACTTTCTAAAATTTGAATAAAATTGAGACAGAAATACTACAGCTGGTTATATTATAATCCTGTCAAAGTGACATTACACATCTAAAATAAGAAATAGGACTGCATGCTAGGTGGTGTCGTCTTATTTTAAGCGTTATACGTCACTTTGACAGAATTATAATTAGCTGTTGTATTTCTGTCTCTATTTTATTTAAATTTAGAAAGTGACAGGTCCAAACTAAAATAAGTTAAGTTGCGTCTGCAACGAAATCTTCACCAATCTTTACCTCTACCACCCCTATTTACAGGAGAATTTACACAGCCTAATATTAGAAACCCACTGCCGCGGTAGACTAATAATAAATCCCAGATATTATCGAGATATTCAAATCGGAACTAGCTAAATAAATATCGTAATGGACCCTTAAAGGAATATTAACAATCGCTTTATTTTAAACGCTACAATGTATAAAACCTTAGTCAGGCTGGGGCATTTCAATGTTTTTAGAGTAGTGTTGCCGCTCGTTACTCCCCTATCGATTAAACTATCGATAGCTCTCGATTGTTTTCGTACAAATAGATACTATCGATAGTATCGTTCGCTGGAAGATAATAAACAATCGATAGTATTGCTCTTCAATATTGCACAACCATCGATACTATCGATTGCACACAACAATCGATGGTAACAATGATGGCTTGGCTTGTACAATATTGAATAGTTGGTTTATATAGTATCGATAGGCCTATCGATTGCAAAGATGATTTTGACGTTGTACTATCGATTGTTTGGCAACGCATTAGATTAAATTGAACATTCTGCTTTCCATTTAAAGTTCAAACTTGTTGAAAGCATTCAGCCTGACTTAGGTTCAACATCCCGGCTATTCGGGAAAACATGTATCAACGATTAATTACTGGTATTTACCACAGGCCACATGCATTTACATACTCATTAATTGAACGCGAGAACATTATATATTCAGCAGCCTTCCAATCATCCAATGCATGGTACATTCGTCCGGGATATAAGTGAGATGGCATCGGGCAGTGAGAAGTGCAGTACAGTCAACTAAAGTCTCTCCAAATAGGTATTTAAATAAAGGTAAACAATCTTTACACGTCTTTTAATCAAAGAACATGTTTCTAAAAAAAGTTTTAGCTGTTACATAAGAAAACGCAATGAAATAACAGTTTTTGTAACTGAACTATTTTGCCAACACTTATAATTTAATTTAGAAATGTTTTTGAATAAAAAATACATATCAAGATTGTTGATATATTTAAGGCGCCCAGTCAGATTTTTGCTGCTAATAACTCGAATGTCATGGTTCTTTAGACAGCAAACAATGTCAAACTAATTCACGGGTTACTGTGTCACTCGACGGGTTAAATACCTACTTGGACAGACTAGATCTTTAGCTTTATTTTGAAACTAGCTATCGAAAGCCAGATTAGAAAGTACAGCTATTTCTATGGCTGACCGTACCTGTAGTCAACACAAAAACGGACGAACTTGTCCACTATACAATAACTAGTAGGCCATATTGTAATATTATTTGCATAAAAGTAAAACCGCAGTAGAGAAGCCTAAGGTTTAAATAGTTGGATCGGCTCCGATTCGCCTCTATCTAACTTAGTTACAATACAAGCTAATTTCGTTATTTTACAATCGCACGAGTTTACCAAAAATATTTGTCATGTCTTCATGTGATTTCGATTCATCATACCTACGGAATTTTGTATCGACGCGACGTGCCGAGATATTAAAATTAAAGATAAATTAATAGATCAGAATCAAAAATAGCCGTTCTTTGGCCGATCCTCTCATATTTTAATTTTGCGCTATCAAAATAAGACGTGTATTCACGGTCTGTTTTACTATAATATGCATAAACTTTCTATTCCAAATAAAATAAAATAAAAATTAGAAAGCTCTAGTTATAATATTATTACAATGAGGTTCATATAAAATGGGTATCAGTTTCATGACATTTTTGAATATTTTGCAAGTTTTTTTTTATTTATGAAACGTAATAATGTTATAATCACAAAAAATGGTGTGTCTTTCCAATGTTTCAGATCCTAGAAAATCGTTATTTTTCAACATTCAATACATAACAGGAATTTCACGCAAGAAAATATTTGGTCACTGACAACAACCATATCAGAGCGTTTCAAATGAATCGGAAAGAAAACTTAATTCTAATAGATGTCGCCACCCGTCTTCTTGATATTAACCAATGAGAACGCGGTAAACGTTGACATTGACACAGTTCCAACCAATCACAAAACGGCGCTAATTAGAACTAAATTTTCCTTCCAAAGGGATGTAACATTTTTATATGGATCCTGGCATACTGTTGTGGCAACCTTAACTTTTTACATAATTGCGGCGCAAGATAAAACCTAAATTTGATTCTACATACTAATAGAAATCAAAAATATCCTTTGTGATTTTAAGCGTCACGTTACCGAGATATTTTAAATCCAAGATATCAGAACTCCGAAAATTCTACCTTGAAATACAAATATCTCAGTAATAAACAAAAATCACTCAGTAAATTTGTATTGTAGAATCGTATAGTTTAAGTGCGTTTAGTTTAATTTTTTAAATAGCAAGGTCGCCATTCACACTACGCCAGAAATGTTAGTACCCTTTAGACCGTGAATACATGTAGCTACCGAGGTGTGTTACCCTCATCTCCATTAGTCCTTGGAGGAGGTGTCCATGGGGCTGGCTGGCTGCAGCAGTGGGGCGGGGGCGAGGGCGGGCGCGGGGGGCGAGGGCGCGGCGAGGGGCGCGGGGGGAGCGGGCGGGGTGAGGAGCGGGGCGGGGGGTGTGGGCACCACGCCGGGAATTGCTGGCTTCACGAAGCGTTCGCTCGCTCGTCGGCTCTGTTTGACAATGAAAGAGAATGTATGAATGTACGGTCGGTTCAAAATATCTTGAAGTTACAGGATGCCGAGACTAACCTGTGAATTGAGATGCAAGGCGGGTCCGGGCCGCAGGGAGTTGGGCAGCAGCGGTGGCCCGTACGGAGACAGCGGCCGCGACCCGCCCGGAGATGATACGCTGCGAGATCGCGCCTGGGAATAATCAAGAGTTATTTGGAGCATATTTTAAATTATTTTATCATTATAGTAGGTTCTTAGATCACCTAATATGTCTCCGCCATTCCCATTACCTTCACATTGGGCCATAGTTGCCGTGTAAAGAAAAATGTGACAGGACAACAATTCTATCTTAATTACTGCTCCCACGCTACAATTTTATGTAGTTTCCTGACTTGTATCGTATTTAGTACTTCTTTGTCAAAGCCTTTTCTTCCATGCTGGACTGGGAGCGATAGAAAAACATAGAATGTGCCAGCTGCATCTATTCCCGGGCATACCTGTAAAAACCAGCTAAGGGATTCGAGGGTTTAAGTATATTGTAATCTAGGCGATGGGCTGACAACCCGTCACTACAGCAATATACAAATCTATCTTAAACAACCCTCAAAGCTTGTCGACCGTGGCGGAACGACTTTGATTGGGTCGTTCACGCTCTGCCTACCCCATTAACCCGTGCACATAAAGAAACGATCTATAAATGGCCAACGCTCGCATGCGTTCTCGCTCACTCTCTATAAGGTAGAGCGAGAACGCATGCGAGGCGGACCAATCACGAAGCGAGCCGACGCCATTTTCAGATCGTTTCTTTAAACGCACGGCTTATATGTATGTTGTTAAAGCCGCGTAAGAGTCGTGTCGCGCCACGTGGCTCTAGTATAGTCTAAACTTAAGAGATACGTGAGAGATACTTATCACTTACATTTAAAACCTCATTGAACTGCCGCTCCTCCTCCATTTCCAGTGAGGATTCACTTTCAGAGAGGTGCCGACATAGTGCTTCCCGCCGTTCAACCTGTTACAAAAATTAATACATTCAATGGAATTTCCATTCTGTATAACATTGGTTCTGCTCTCTTCTGCAGAAAGTACGTTTCGCAATATGCCATCTTGTCGTGTGGGTTACGAGTCAGTCGACCCGATGAACCCTGATGTCAAAGTTTTTAAACCGCCTAATAGCACAGCTAATAGACCTTTGACTTGGTTTGTGTAACAACCATTATCAAAGACAGTGACCGGGACTGACGGCTTAACGTGCCTTCCGAACAAACTCCGAAGCACGAGAGAATTTTTGTCAAACTGTGTGACATTTTGAGAGCGTAATATTATGAATTACAAGCCTAGAAGTATTTAATTCTGTGTTATTCTACTGATGAAAATTAAATAAATGTTCATTCATGCATAACACATTGCGGATTGAAGATATGCGATTTGACATGCTTTTCGACCATTTCAATTATTCAACAGCGAAATGGTGTTACCTCTTGTTGTAATTTTCTTTGTAGGCGCACATTTTCTTCGCGAATGTGTTTCTCTTCTAAGGCAAAGCGATGCATTTTCTCTTTGTTTTCATTCTGGGAGACTGTCAATTGGTTTCTGTAAACAAAAACGTTTTTAAAAACAACTCTAAATCGTTAATTATGACTAATCGTGTTTTGGGTAATGTGTAATATTAATACGGAGTGTTAAGGACAGCTTCTCGCAAAGAGGGAGGGAAACTGAACAACTTATGCCAGGATTATTTTTTCAAGAAATATTTTTTTTACTTTCCCATACAAAATTACCACCTTGCTCAGACGATTTGTATGGAAAAGCCATTTTTTTCATTTCCTGACAGAATTTCCTGGTGAAAGGACTGGGCAGTGGGCAACCCAACCCGTATCAGTTTACGGGAAGCTGTCCCTTACACCCGATATACTAATATTTACCTTAGTTTTACAACCTCTGAGCGAAGGGTTTGGATGTGATTGCTTAGATTAGACGCTGTGTCACCATTACTGATGTCCCTAGCAAAGAGAAAGGTTAAAGTTATATGACTTAAACAAATAATACAGGGTGTAAGGGACAGCGTACCAAAAACTAATAGGGGTTGCTAAGTTAACGAAAATGAACAACTTTCACCAGGAAATTCTTTCAGGAAATGATTTTTTTTTACTTTCCCATACAAAATTACCATCTTGATCTGACAATTTATTGGAAAGCAAACAATAAAAATTCATCTACTCAAAGAATTGCCTGGTGGAAGTTGTTCAGTTTCGTTGACTGAGCAACCCTGGTACCGACGCTGTCCCTTACGCCCGGTATACTACATGCTGTAGATGTTTTTATTTTATACATTACAAACCAAGCGAAACAACACAAACAAATTTGACTAAGATCATGTTAAAAATATATGATAGGAGAATAGTATCCATTGTATGAGAACAATAATTTCACAGTAGGTATAATGATATTAATGATGTGTAGCGAATTCTAGTCATTCTCGCTTGTAAACGCTTTTATGTTCAAGATTACAAAAAAAAACGTTTATGAGCAAATATGTTAATGGAACACTAAAATAATTAGTTATGGAAACCCTTCGCCACTTATTTTACATGAAAGCTAGATGAAAAGTAATATAATGTAGTATAGCCACGATGTGAATGTAAAAATATCTGTCAAACAGAACAAAATCCACCTAGGGCTGGCTGGGTCCGATATGGGTTGGTCTAGGCGGATTTGTAAGGAACGCTTCTCGGCTTCCAGTTTGTCCATCCGCTTCCACAGCCGGTTCACCAGAGCCTCCTGTTCTTGCTCCAAAGTGTTCTCTAATTCCACCTATAAAGATTTACAAGGATCAAATAACAAATTAAGAAAATGATACTTCATCTAAAAGAGCAGAAAGACTATGAAATAATGAGCTCAAAGCACCATCATATAAAAAATATACATTATTAATTTTACCACTAACACATAAAAAAATATACTGCGTTCCTTTAAATTAAACCATATGTTCTGCTGATGATATCAGACAACTTTCCCAAAACATTTTGCCTGTTCATACAAAGATTGCTCTCCTCATGGGCAAGGCAAAATTTTTTTTTTCCTCAAAATTTTTGTAGGTACTTTGCGAAAGTTGTTTGTTATCATTGGTAGAACATGTGGTTTGAAGGAATGCAGTACTTTGTAAACAAAAATATGACCCAAAAATGTTGCACCTTTACACCATAGAATTCGTAATAAATAGATTTACTATGAGACATTTAGTGTAAATTTTTGTCCTATTTTAGCAACTTTAGTTAACTATTAATATTTATTGTTTTCCGTTTTATAGGCATAGATATCTTGAATTTGTTATTTTGTAAATGTCGCACCCATTACTGGAATCACCCTTTTATATCTGGTGCAGTACACAAAATAATTACCTTTTCCCTACGCAGCCTCTCCAAGTTAGTCTGTTTAGCAAGTGTCTCCGCCTCCAGCTTTTCAATCTTTCGCATCAACTTGTTTACCAGGCATTCCTGTTCCTGCTCCAGAGTCTGTTCAAGCCTGCACTTTTCTTGGCGCAACTGGATAATAAAAAGATTTCATTTGCAACATTAATAGTATAGTAAAATAGGTACATAGTCTAATAAGATGGAAAACTTAATTAAAAGAGAATCGCACAGCAACATTAAACTACATATTGGAAGGCTTTTAAAAGATTCAACGGTAGTGATTAAATAATGCTATTAGAATAGAAATAAGGATCTTACGAGAAAGGATGGGTTATATTGTGCAATATTGTGCAATAAGGTATAACATCCATCTATACATTAGTAAACAGTATTTCAAACATTCTCATCAGTTTATAGTCCTTAAAATGACTTTGTAAGTAGGTCAAGTTCTGTAGTAACCTCAAATTAGTATGAACAAACACAAAGAAATAAAATAAAATAGAATCTAACTGAAGCCTTTCTTACTTGATTGAGTTTTCTGGAGAGATCATTAGTAAGGCATTCTTCCTCTCTCTCATAGTGGTGAGCAAGTGTTTCCTTCTCTTTCTTCAGAGCTTGTATTTTTTTCAGCAATGTGTTAGAGATGTACTCCTCTTCTTGTTCAGCTTTTGCTTGCTGAAAAATATAATTATGTGTTATTTCAGAAGTTTTATAATTATTCAACATATTTATATATATATCAGTATATTTATTAAAATAGACTTATTTTCAAGTACAAATTGCTTTACAGAATATAAATAGGACACTTTAAAAAATCTTGGCAACTAATGTAGTTCCTGTTTATATTTTGATGAAATTTTATACATAATCAATTTTTATTGTATAAAATAATAGCAGGTACTCACAATTGATACGGACGCTTGCCTCAATGCTCGATTCTCCTCCTGTAGAGCTTTTACTCGCAGTTTGTATGTGTCTAGTTCCACTTTCAAAACTCTGAAATTGCATCCAATATAGTTAAAATTCTTATCTTACTGTGATTACTGCGCTTACACCTTGCAAGATAAAAATGTGTTCCTGCCACATTGCAATTCAAAATGCTTCTTACATTTACATAGCTACTCAGTTTCATACTTGGTAATTTTGTACAAACAAAGTGATTGTTTTATACCTGTTTTGTTGTTGCAGAGATTCAATTCTTTTCTGTAACTGATCACGAGATACGGTGCTCGGGGGCAGCATCGCGCCGCCGTCCAACGAGCTCGAATCGCTCTCTGAAGCAGAATCTGCCATCTTATTACCTAAAATACAACACACACTGTAAGAAATATTCACGATCTCAACGGAAATCAACAATGCGGTATATCAGTTACCTGGGGAAACCACGGAATCATCCATTTGCACGAACGAAGTAATGAGGACGGTAACAAAATGTCATAAAAAATGAAAATTCCTTTGGAATTCGTATAAGATTTCTTGAATAAAATTTTGTACTTTAAACACAATGCTTCACCCAAGATTATTGTAGCGGGAAATGTTGTTGCAGTGAAATTAAACTGGGGAAATATCACTTTGAAAACCAAAATCACGGACGGAAAGAAACACACAAGCAGACAGCAAATCGGTCCTCCAGTCCAGTAGCAACTGGAACAGTATCTATTACTTTACTTTAGTGTGGTACACACATGCGATGCGGCAAAATGAACAAACAAAATGTTTTTGAATATTACAATAAATTCAGCTTTTTCATATTTAATATCCAAAATAATAAATTGAAACAAAGAAAACCCACATTGCCGTTGTATTTATCTAACGCTATCCTATAGCTTTCAAACTGCATAATTTTCTCCCAAGTAGCTGTTAAAATACTACTACTACCATTCTTACCGAATACTAGGTCAATGAACATCACTGGACATATTTTTTTCACCACAGACTCTTAATATTTTTTACTTATGGCTACATTGATGAGACAATCGAAAATAAAATCGATTTTTTCAAAAAGTAATCAAATCAAAAATATTAAAAATGAGTGATCATAATGGTGATCATGTACAAAACATCATGTTTTATATGGACTTTTTGGACTTATTGGATTATTAAAATAATGGATCAGTGCACCATTTTCCCTTTGAATTCAAAAATAATTTAATTTATTCGATCAAGAATCGAGATATGAAAGTTTTGGAACATCACTAATTTCCCGTAATGTTCGATTTTTGAAATACAGCAACACCTTAAAAAAAACTTTTTATGAAAAAATTGACACACACGCCATAATGTAAATTGCTTCTAGATTTGGCGTTTGAGTTAAAAAAATAGATTTTCATGTTAAAAATTGAATTTACTGTATTCATAAGGCATTTAAAATGTCCCTAGTTAATATCGGTAAGGATAAAATCATTACTTCAATGTTATAATGCGTGAACCGAAGATCGTAAAGAGATTTAGGTTGGATCAAAGGAATCGAAGCCATTTCGTTTTATGCGTGTAAACGGTATCAAAGATGATTTTTCATCGTGGATCTTACAGCAGTTTCAATGGTTTTGTTTGTGAAAAGCTGTGAATGCAGTGGGAATTAGTTGGCAGATGTGCCGTCGCCATAGTTGAACGTTCGTGCGGGCATACATCGTTGCAGTATTTGCTGTGCTGTTGTTGTACGTAATGTTTAGCTATGGATGGAAATCTGCTACCACATCTAAGGTTGATGATCCGCAGGCCTTTGAGCATGATCTAAATGCATCATATATGCAAATGCAGAATTACTGATGTTAGGTATCCATTGCCCCTTGTAGTGTGCCATGATGTAAACAAATCGTAAAGTGGTGTATTGTGTTTAGTATGTAATCTAATCAAGAACTGTGTGCTACCTAAATTCACATGCAATTAGTTAATTGATAGAAGTCTTTTAGTACTGCTTAATTTTTGTACATCATGTAAGTTCTGTGTGTATTGCTCTGTACCTGTAGTGCAGTTATTATACTCAGTTATTTTTTTTACCAATTTAATTTAATCACATTCATACAATACCACAAACTTTGTTGTACTAAATAAGTTATCCTGGTAGACCGTCTCATTTTTTGGTAGCACTTCTTGAATCTTTGGTCTATACACAGTTTCCTAAACTGTTCAGCGATAAGACTGGTGTTAATAACAACATAACAGCTACATTAAATCTTTGATTTATCTAGTATATTGAGAATTACAATTACTACCGAGATATAAAGTCAAGTTGTTGTGCCCATATAAAAAATAATGTTCACCATACCATTATCATTAAAATGATCTCTTCTGTAGGTCAGCTGTAAGAAATTTCTTTTTAGAAATAAGCTGTTCCTGCTGTGTCCTTGTTTTTTCTGACTTGTTTTTGTGTACACAATAATAAATTGTTAAATTAATAAATAAACTTGTTTCAGGCTAATCTTTTGCAATGGCTCAGTTTTACCAAATAGTTGGACAAGGACACTCGCTTACTCTTGAGGAACTGCAAAGATATTACCCTAATATAAGATTAGAGAACCTTTTAGTTAGTCAACCTGATGACCAGCAGTATGCTCAACAACAGGTATGAAAACAAAGTCTTATAAGGTTTGTATGGATGGAGTGCTAATCTCAGCATGGGAATACTTTAAAAGGAAACCCCAGAATGCTCTAAATTTTTTCTTATAAAATCTATGAATGAATAAGGTAATATAATAGTAAACAGTTTGGTTATTGTACAAGTATTTACAAACAATGACCATACTTTCCAAATAATGTTCTGACATGAACCAACACATTTATTTAATTATTTTGTTTTACACGATATCAATTAATGTATTCTACAATAAAGGAACAATTCAATAAGTTAATGTTTCTTGCTATTTCTGAGATTTGGTTAATTTTATTGTTCTAAAAGTTAATTGAACTTAATGTTTAAAAAAGTTCACTAAGTAAGTTATAGGCTACTTTTTCCACAGGATTACACATAGCTCATTCTCATACAAAAGTTCAAGCTAACTGTCTATTAGAATGCTAATTTATAGAAAAAAAATGTTTTGTTGAAAATTATATCTGTGCCTAAAACACTTAAATTCATAAAATATAAAACCATCAAAATTCCTGTTACTAGGTGGTTGTACAGCCAGCAGAACAGCCCAGTGATAATATAGTAGTAAGCAATACTGTGCAACCGCAAGCACAAATAGTTGTTGGCGATGGCTTGCCATACCAGCAGCAGTACATCATCCGACATGAGCCGACACAAAGAGCGGACTTCCAACAGCAACAGCACCAACAGCAGCAGCAGCAGCAGCACCAGCAACAGGCCTTGCAGAGGCATCAGGTCAGTTGCAGATAGTTCTTAGTACTATTGTATGTCTCAGACAAAAGCTGAAGTGATTATTGTTACTAATACTGTTTTGAGCTAAAAATTGTGTGTCTTACAACTCTTTGAACAATAATAAAAACATTTTGGTACACAGTACAGCCATTGGAAGTTTGTTGCATGGAAACTTGTTTATCAATAAAAAAAACAACTACAACTTTACAATATAACTTCAGCTTAGTTACAGACATTTTGCACAACATATCACACCATTGATTGTCAACCAGGGCATTCTAATATTTTGGTAATGTTGTAAGATTTATATTAACATGAAACCTTTAATTTCTATCATAAGGTTTATTTGCAGTAAGGTAACTATGAACATTGAACAATTTATTTGTAGGTTTACTACACCTCTGATTTGCCTGTGGACGCTCAGGTTGTGTTGCAACAGGCTCAGCAGATCATTGACGCATCTCTGATGCAACAGCCAACCCAGCAACGCCCACAACATGTACGTCCTGTGACTAAACCATTGTATAAACCATGTAGGATGTATCAGGGACACTGCTTTTTATTTCACCACCACAAGTTTCTATACTAATCCAAAATTGTTCCAAGACTTTTGTATTGGCAAATGGATGAATGAACCTCATCATACAAATTAAGATTGGCACAGAAAATCCAGTCTGATTTATTTTGTGTGGCTTCTAAGTTGTATGGATTCTGCACAGAGTAAACTGTGACTAGTACTATTAAAAACAAAAATAAAGGTTATGGAAAGATGGTGATAGTTGTCCCATGACACCCTACATTGTATGCAGTCATTGCACTTTAGAACAGTGAACATAATGATTGTAGAATTTCCATCTTTAATGCTTAGCATGGACCTATTTTATTTACGTCAGTATTTTTCTTTCATATTGTTGGGCTTCCCTTATATGTTAATTAATTCGTTATTCAATTATCCTGTCTTGTGTTGTGATAATTAGAATATTTTCATTGGCTACAGTAATTTACATTAGAAAACCTCAATAACCCATGCTATTGATTAACTAATATGTTGAAAATAATTAAGTTAAATATGTAAATATGTATATCAATTGTACATAATAAATTATTAATAATAACCTACCACATTATTATTAACAACTTGCTTGATAAACATTTAATAACAACTACATTGTAACATTTGCACATTCTTAATCAAAAATTAAGAAACATACTTGTAAATTCTATGTTCTTAAAAATATCAACGTGTATGTGGTTGTGGATAAAATTGTAAATGCTTGAAAGACCCAAATAAGTTTATTTTTAGTAGCAAAGACATTTATTTTTAGAAAGGATTGCTCTGCTTTTGTGACTGGTGAAAAAGCAAATAGTGTTAATATTTTGACTTCTAAATACGATACTTACTGTTAGAAGTTAACAAATGAACTATTCTTAATGCAAATAACTGATAATATTTATGGACAACATTCTATTTATGCAGACAACAGATTTCAATCACTGGAATGGTTAAGGACAGATTTTGATTTTATTCAAATGAATCAATAGAGTTACCAGTGCCTAAATTCTATTGTCTGCTCTGCATTCAGGCTGATAATAATATTTACTGTATTTTCTGTTTTAAATATAACTTTCTTACCTTCTAAGAATGCTATTTTCTTAATTCTAACTTAACCAATGTACTTCAATCGGAAAAATACTGGTGTAATACGATGACACTTGGAAATCGAGAGCTGTAGAATAAAGGCTCTAGTAGTAAAGCTCACTCCACACACACGTGAAAAGAATTCGCGTATGTATAGAGTATTTCAGGTGGTCTTATGTGAACAGTTGGTGAGTCCGGCGCATGTGCTGTCGCAGCCAACTGTGATACATCCCGCGCAGCCGCCGCCGCCTCAGCCCCCGCCCCCGCCACCCCCGCCGCCGCAACATGCCCCCCCACAAAACGTTAGTTTTTTTATCCTTATGCATGTCAACTAAGAAGGTATTCATGCAGCCAATCAAAGAATGTTTGCTTTATTTTTATTATTCAGAACAAAATTGACATTTGTAGAGATTCTTAGTTAGCTATATCTTCTCAGCAGCCACAACAACAGCAGCAGTTGCAGCAACAACAACAGCTGCAACAGCAACAACAGCAGTTACAGCAGCAACAACAGCTACAACCCCAGCAACAGATGACGCGTGCGTCGCCTCAGCTCATCCAGCATTTGCAACAACAACAACACCAGCAACAGCAACTCCATTTACAACAGATGCAGCAGCAGCAACAGCTACAGCATCAGTTGCAACAACAGCAATTGCAACACCAGCAGCAGCAGCAACAGCAGCAGCATCAGCAAGTTGTCATGCAGGCTGCTTACATCAACCAAGTAAGTATTTTCTTTTAAACTAGTCTCGATTTTTCATTCAATTTTCCGTACTTACCTGCTTTTTACAAAACAAACTACAAACACCCCAAAATTGCAGACAACTCCAACACGAGCGACGCCGCCCCGTCTCCTAAACCAGGCCCTGAACAGCCCGAGCCACGTGACGCTAGTGCGCACGCCGGCGGTGCGCGCGTTGCGTCGGCCCCGGCCCGCCTTGCGCGCGCAACTGCCGCAGTCGCCGCAGATGCAGAACGCGCAGAGACTACTCAACCCGCAACTGCAGCAGGTGAGCTCAACAGAAGTATAGTGGCCCCGATTCAACTGAAACAACTAAAATAAGACCATATCTGTATGTACTCCCTTGGTGTCGCGGGCCCAACAGCATGTCACATAGAATCCATCTGTCGCAGGAACACTGTTCTGTTACACAAATTATGATTTCTCTTCTTTCTTTTTCAAAAAGGGCGTGGCGAACCAAGTGCAATCTCCGGTGAACATCAACCGCGGGGCCGTAGGTTCAGTACCCACAACTCCCAACACGCCAGGTATCTCTGGCGGGGTGAGCGTGTTGAACCCGGCCGCCGCGGGGACGCCCACCCAGCCGCCCACACCTAGAGGCAGAGCCAGAGCTGCCACACCGCGGCTGCTGAACTCCCACGCGGCGCAGGGGCAGCATCGCCCGGCTAGACCGAGGACGCCGCTCCTGCAGGTATTTTTAAAGGCACTTAATGGATCCTTTTTTGATAAAAATAAAGCGTCCGTATAAGGTGCCGTCCTGTTGTCAACGCTTGCACGATGATGATATGATGAAAGATATTTAATCGCATAACGAAGTTACATCACATCATCACGCAAGCGGCGATGACGCCTTATACTTCCTGCCTACCTCATTTCTGAATTAGAGTGCTAAATCTTGGTGTAATATTATAAACTATGAAGCTTTGCCTATGTACGGTTACTTACTCCTGTATTTTTATGCAGCAACAACAACAGCAGCAGCAGCATCAGCAGCACCAGCTGACTCAGCACCTGCTCAACCAACAGGGGCAACATCAGCAACAGATGCATTCGCAGCAACTAGGACAACTCAAACTCGGCACCCATCAGGTATGATTTTTTTTTATTACAGCATATTCTCGAGATACTATGTTTCTATCATACTGGCACGTTTCATATCATTTTCATTAATCTATTTATCTTTTTTTATAGCAACAGATAGTAGTGAACCAATCCACCACACAGCACGGGCAGCCCGCCACACGCATCATCACTCCTCAAGGCACGATCGTGACGCAAACGTTGCAGCAACAACACACGATGCCGCAGCAAGTGCAGAACGGGCCACTGCCGCAGCAGAGCCCGCTGAATGTGCTGCAGCAGCAACAGCAGCGCGCCTCGCCGCACGCCGCCGCAGCAGTGCACCAGGCACAGCAACAGCAGCAGCAGCAGCAGGTTGGTACAGCAATAGCAAGTGCAACCACTGTTTTTCAAAATCTCTTTTCCCTCTACCAGAAATAACACTTATAATAGTGGTAAAAGACAAAATTTGTAGGTAACTTTAGTTCTAAGAAACATCAACTAACTCTATCCATTATCGAACAGGTAAAGAAAGCGGCGGTACTTCCAAACAACGCGAGCGACATGGACGACCTGGAGGACAGCATCCAAGCCGCCGTGCTCACCAAGCACTCGGTGACCGACGCGACCAACAATGTGGGCGTGGGGGTCAGCGCCCCCCAGCCTCCGCCGCAGTTCCACACCCCCCCGCCTCCGCTCCGCAACACCCACCAGCAGATGTTCATACAGCAGGGCTTCCAGCAACAGGTTAGTATCAAAAAAAGTTAACTTTTGCCCTCATTGTATTTTTTTGTTTGTAGAATAGTGCAGTCAGTTTCACTTCGAATTAATTCTGGTTTATTTAAAACAGGCATATGACCAACAGCAGGGCGTGCAACCGGGCATCCCGCAAACGGTCCAAGTGTCGACCGGGTTCCAACAAGGCGCGTCACAACTCACACAGCTCCTTCTAGAAGACAACAGCGGCGACGACGAGAGACAAGTGCTGACACTCGCTAACGGACATCGCATCACACTCGCCGAGTACAAGCGACTGCATCACGCGCCAAGACACCCGCTCACCCAACACTCTAGGTACGTTTCTCAAAACGGAACAATTTTTCTTAAATCTGAACAACGTTTCTCAAACTGAACAACTTTTTTCAAAACTGAACAACTTTTTTCAAAGCTGAACAACTTTTCTCAATACTGAACGAACAACTTTTCTCAAACCTGAGCAATTTTTCTCAAAACTGAATAACTTTTCTCTAAACTGAACAACTTTTCTCTAAACTGAGCAACTTTTGTCAAACTGAATAACTTTTCTCAAACTTAATCACCATACTCACCTCGTAGCGAACAATTCTGCCCGTTTTCTTGATTAATCCCTCAGTCGCCTTTTAAGACATACGCGATCACAAATGCACACACAACAAAAACAGAATGTTAACCGGTTCGAATTCTTTCCGCAGAGACACTGCGCGCCAAACGTTAGTGAAAAGCAAAGAGCAACAGCGGCCCGTACAGAGAGTGCAGCCCATGCAGACCCAACAAGTGCCTCAACATGGTGAGAACACACGATAGCTTAGTTAGAGTAGCGGCATGGATCGCCAAGACGATTTCAAGTTTCGTATGCAATTATGCTTTTCATATTTTCCTTTAGGTACTTTGAGTCTTATTACCGGAATATTAAGTTGGTCCATTCAGCCTATTTCCTAAATGTCCACTTTATTGAACGTCCACTTACCTGAATGTCCACTTCCCTTACCATCCAGTTCCCTGAACGTCCACTTATCGAAACTACGTAGGTGACTTTCAGCTTTTTACCGGAATATTCAGTCTGTTTATTCTGCCTGCTTTCCTGAATGTCCACTTCATTGAACGTCCAATTCCTTAAACTACGTGGCTGAATTTCAGGGAAATAAACATTCCGGGAAATGGACATTCAGGGAAATGGAAATTCCGGGAAGTAGACTTAATGAACCAACTGGACTTTCCGGTATTAGACCTTAAGTGCCTAGAGGCATATTAAACTTTTCATATTGTATTATCTTGCAGAAAATAATGATGTAGCAGTAAGTGGTCCTTCGGAACAAAACCCGGAACCGCAGTCGGCGAAAATGTTGATTTTCCTGCAAAATGGAGAACAGAGGCTCATCACATTCACTCTTCCTAAGGAAAGCTGTACTCTTCAAGAAGTTCTTGAACAGGTAAGGAAAGTCAAGACACATAAGAGTCCGCACACTGGCGCGGCCTGCGGTGGCGGCTTACCGCGGCCATGGTGGCAGCCTACAGCAACATTGACTACGTTGCGCGCCATATTGTGAAAAATCCTCCTCCCAACCGATTTCTCGCGCGTTTGGCCGCGCCAGATTGCAATATAGAAGACAACTATCCGCAAGCCGCAAGCCGCGCCATTGTGCGGACCCCTTTCTTGCGTTATCCCTATTATGGTTTTGCATTTAATTTAAAGTACTTTAACTTATTGCCAATTCATTTCCATTGTCCTGGTGACAGAGTTTTAAACGGTCATTACGTAATAACTAGTACAATTTGACAAGCTAAACGGGTTGCGCCTATGATAATAAGCTAATCCTTAATCCTGTGGTATTCTTGTTTCAGGTCAATGTTCCATTCTCAGAAGACACCCATATTCAATGTATGCAAAATACCAGCAGCGAAATAGATTATTTCGTGTCTGTTGGCTCTACTACTCGAATAGAGGAGATGTTGGAGAATCATCCGGTAAATACCCATACAACTTTATATTCCTACTAGTTTTTCCGTGGGAATAAGATTTTTTCCCGCGGTAAAAAGAAGCATGTGTCCGTTCCCAGGATCCCATCTATAGTCCTACAAAATTTCATCAATATCAATTCAGCCGTTTAGGCGTGAAAGAGCAACAAACAATCAGACAGACAGACAGATCATTTATAATATTTATTAGTAAGGATTGTTTAATATGATTATCCTAATAAAATGTAATAATATCATTTTCAGATGTTAATCGGTGATATCAGCAGCAGAAGCTCACCAAGTGTGCTGTCTCAACCACAAAGCAGTGAAATGTCTACTCCAGAGAAGTCACAAAACTCAGAAACTGGTAATTATTTTTTAGTTTACTCACGTTTGTATTGATTACTATTTTCCGCTGTTTCACCCAGTAATGAGCCCATGTAAATGTAGCTGTCTATTGCTATCTTTTAAATGACGTAAGGGGCTACTCTGAGCCAGGTGGCGCCCTCATCAGTCAAAAAATAATTACTCACTGAAAAAGCAATTAATCGAAAATCCGGTAAACCAGATTGAAATAAAAGCAAAGAAGATAATTTAGAACATCATAAAATTGCAATTCATAGTTCCTGGTAGTAACAGAAGGAAAATTTGCGAAAAACGCCCTCTTTTAGCACTTTTGTTATCTGTAACTGCTGTAAACACTGAACCATGAATTTATTGTGCTTAAAGCAAAGTTCAGTACCTATTCTTTAATCTGGTTTACCGGATTTTCGATTCATTGCGTTTTCAGTGAGTAATGATTTTTTTACCTGATGAGGGCGCTGGCGTCACCGGGGATCCCCTTAAGAACTTCACGAGATTATCCTACCCGCTCCTTCCGCCATCAAACATCTACACGCTCCGCGTACCATCTTTACCTGTCATTCCACCGCATCAGAGTGAGCGCTACATATTAGTTCCTCGAGTCGATCGACCCGATGAACCCTGGTGACAGTTTTTAAACTGCCTAATAGCACAGCCCATTAGGCCACTGACATGGTTTATGTAACGGCCACAATCAAAGACAGAGACCGGGACCGATGGTGGTATAACGTGCTCACCGAAGCACGGAATCTGCTTTCTTCCTGACAATAATTTTTTCGATGCAGCCTCCACTGTCCAAACTGGAGAAAAGTGATGCGCTTTTATCTCATTATTCCATTGTCTACTCTGTCTCTGACTAAAGACAATTTAAACCTCTGTCAAAAAAATGTGTAATTCGTAGCGCAACTGGAGGAGTCTCCGCGCGCGGTGTCCCCACCGCCCAAGTACGTGGAGGGGCAGCTCGCGCTCTGCAAGTGCTGCGGGTACACCGGCCTCGACTTCAGCCGCTGCCAGAGGTACCAACATCACGAAAAGCTGACCAAACATAACCTATCATAACATAAAATAAATCAGGCAACCAAGCTTAATGAATCTCATACGGAATAGCATCGCCCCTAACTTTCTATTCAGCGGGTGTCGTAATAAACCATTTGCGCTCGTCATTCCGCTTGGCGGTGACTTGAGTACGGCAGTCATTTGAGACTTGCAGTAGACCATTGCGATGTGACAACTTACCAATAAATAAACCAACCAAATACAGCTTATTTATTTAATTAAAAGCAACAATATTAGGTTGTTACTATTACTAGGATACAGGTGCGGGGATTGGTAAGGGAGACCCTACACTTCTACTATTCCCACTGCATCACATGTAGTATTAGTAAACATGCGATCTGTACATAAAATAATAATGTATTTATATAATATTTTTATTTTTAGATGCAAGAGAGTGTTCACAGAAGAACCTAAGAGTGTTCCTATAGCGAACAAAAAGGTGGAGCAAAAGAAAAAGGAACCAGAAAAACCACTTGAGAAGCCGAAGTTAGTAAACTATTATTTATTATAATTTTTTATAATGTGAACTCTGAATTTTCCTTTATAATGTAAACGAAATCTGATAATAATTAATATATTTTGTTACAGTATTATCAGCGAAGGAATCAAGCTGAACCTGCTCAAAAATACTATCAAGTCTATTAGCAGTAAGACGGTAAGTTCCGATTAGTCAAATCTATACAATCGAACAATAGGCATTTACATTTCCTTAATTTTTTTAAAGCAGTATTCAAAACTGTGCAATAATCCTACTTTTGTGTATACGATCAAATACTTCTAAAAATCATCAAAGAGAGTGTAATTTATGCTAATGCAGCACATATTGGGCGTTCTTACCTTTGCCGGCACGGTTCGGCACAGCATCGGCACCGACCCGGATGCCGATGTATGCAACCTTGCCGTCGCCAGGTGGAAAGACATGCCGTATATTTTTGTACCCGCGCCGAAGTGTTTCGGTGACGGTCTGACGGTGCCATGTTGGCCCCATGGCCGCTGGCTGATGTAGAAATAAATATGTACAGATGGAGGCAATTTTCTTGTGTATGTAGCGGGCAAGGCCAGTGTAGATGACGAACAAAAGAAGATTCCTATACTCAGCAGTGTGTAGATGTAGGCTGAAATAGAATAGATGTAGCCGGACGTGGGCGGGTACGGGAGGCAAACGTCAACTGTTCGATTCTTGACTCCCCCCCCGAAGTTACTTTAAGAAGTTTGCTCTTATCTGTACATTCCCGTTTATACTTGTAGCCTGTGCAACAAGAGAAGAAGACCCCTAAGAGGAAGACTCGCAACAAGCCGGAGCCCGAGCCCGTCATACTTACACTCAGCTCCGACGAGGAGGACTCCAACAGCTCCATGATGAGTAACCAGGTAGTTGTTACACTTCTGCTATAAAGAGTATAACATGTATTGAGACTAGCTTTCCGCCCCATAGTTTCACCCGCGGCTCAATAGTTTTCCCGTGGTAAAAAGTAGCCTATGTCCATCTCCACTCCACTTTACCATCTCATCTATCATCCTGCCAAATTCCATTAAAATCGGTTCACCCGTTTAGACGTGACAGACTAACAAACACAGACAGGCGGAGTTACTTTCGCATTTATAATATTAGGATGGATAACAAGGTGGCGATTTACACACTGCCTGCACCGCACTACAATTTGCCTATGTGTGTGAAATGACTGATTTTTCACTTCTAAATGCTACCTAAAGATAAACCCCTAAATATAAACTTTTATAGTAGGTATAAAGCTTTGGTTTCCTAGGATAGCGGAACCGTCACAAAACATGTACCGTCATAATGGCGGCCGTTATACATAATAGATACATAAAGTCACGCCTTTATTTCTAATAGGATATACAGACCGTAATTTTCGCCATGTCTGGTAAAATTACGTCACCAGAACGTTGTAAACAAAATGGCGCGGATTCAGACTGAGTTCAATTTGGGAATAGTCTTCCTGTGTGATATATTTTTAGAATCAGCTTATAAAGCCCTTTCATTTCATACAATGATAGATTTCAAAAAAAAAAAAATTGCCCCTTGAAAATCTCAGCTCCACCTTCCTGCAGAGTTTGGCTGAGCTGGAATGGAACTTATTTAGACATGTACTATAATCACATACCAGTAGCACTTTTCGGTCTAATCAAACCAGCTAATTAATATCATTACTAAGAAATGTGGTTTAATTAATCAGGGATCGCCTGTTAGTCTTACTTTTTTATTTCAATGTGGCAAGCTGTGAAATCGTAATTTCCTATTATAAATAGTTTAGAAGGTTTAAAGTTTCTAAGTGAAATATTATAAAATTTATTTCTGATTTATTTATTTTGTTCTTGTAGCCGGAACAATCGGTGAACTCAAAAGAACCTACAATGAGTGAACTGGAGAGTGGCTTTGAGTGCATGGGCGCGGAGCATATTGATGGTGAGTTTAGTAATTTAATTCTAGCATGGTATAATAAAAATTAGTCCCAGTATAATGCGACACAAAACTTTTGACAAAAATGCTTTCTTCGCCCAGTCAGCTTCAATATGGCAACACATTGATTATTTTGTATGAAAAATTAGGTGATGCCAGTTGAAATAATTTTAGTTCCATTTCAAAAGCTTTCTGTAGCAGTATAGGGCCATGGCTTTTAAAAAGGAAACGCAATGTACACGAAAATTCATATACATAACCTTTATGAGAATTGTTCTCGGGTTGTATTAGCAGATTAATTGTATGCGTCAAAATTCATACATTGCTGTTTCTTAAATGATGTTACTCAAATGTATTTACCAGGAAGCAGCAATGTACATCAAAATTTTGATAAATTCTTGTCGCCATTAGTTGATAACGTTATCCTTTATTTTGATATTCATTACCTGTTCGTACATTAATATGAAATGCCGCCGTAGCTTTTTAAAAGGAAACGCAATGTAGAAGAAAAACATACTATACATAACTATACATAACGAGAATTGTTCTCGGGCTGTATTCACAGAATAAATGTATGCGACATGATTCATACATTGCTGTTTTTTAAATGGTGTTATTAAGTGTATTGTACATGGAAGCCGCAATGTACTTCAAAATTTTGATAAATTCTTGTCGCCGATAGTTACGTCGTCCTTAATTTTACTATTCATTACTTGCTTGAAAAAGATTTTTTTACTTAAAAACAAATTAAAAAATGAATAGGCTTTCCATAATAATATATCTATTTCTTTATTACAATAACATATAATTTGCGCCGAAAGTAAATATTGTACGTGTTTTTTTTTTTTAATAACCTATACAAGTTTATATCGTGTCCCACTGCAGGGAAAAGGCCTCCCCTCTTTCACGCCAGGATACAGGCTACATAAAAAAAAATACAAGTTTTATATCCCTAAATTTAACTCAAAAGTATTAAAATAATTTAATAAGCAAGTAATGTAATCAAAACGTGTTACGCAATCTCGTAGGCGAATTAGATTGTCCTTAAAAAAAAAACATAAACATCGATTCAAAATAATCGATTCTGCTCTTTTGGTAAACGAAGCGTGGGTACATCACTATTGCGTTGGGAGTCGGTGACGTTTCCGTGATATTTTTAATCTGTGCGTGTTGCTTTTTCCACGAGATGGCCATCGCAAATCGTTAACTTTTGTGTCGAAATATTAAATAATTAATTTACTACGATTAATTATGCTACAAAATGTCCAACATGAGCATACATTCTAAAAGAGGTATCTATATTCCCATTATAGTTTTTGTAAATAGTCATTTTATATTGAAATTTAGTGATTTAGTGATGGTTCCTACGCAATGTGATGCCCTCTTCAATTTCTTTTGATTATTATTCAATATATTCGTAAATCATATATTTTTGAGTTAATACTTGTACATAGTCATTCAGTTCGATATATTTACACAATGCATCTTAAAATTCACTTCTCTACATCTCTGTCCAAATAAATTTATTCTAAAGCATGTAAAAAGCAGTTTTAGATTGATTTTATATTTGACTATTACAGCCAAAACTACGAATTTATCGAAACAATATCTTGTTTCGATAAATTCGTAGTTTCTTTCTGTTCTGTAAGAATTGGAGGGAAACATTCTCAGCCATATTTACTTTAGTTATCTCAAGAATTATTTAATTATGCATGAATATTATTATTTACTCCCGCAAAGTATTTACTTTAACAAGCCTAACCTAATTTAAAATATAAAGAAATACATGTAACATTTTTCTTGATTCTTAGATGGTAACCGAGAAGAAATCGCATCAATTTCTGGCAGCGGGATAATAACACTGAATTGCAGGACAATCAGAATTGGATCTTACAGATTCACCCCTAAAGAAAAGGTATACTTTAGTATATCAATTGTTAAGAAAAATTCATTATAACTTTTTATGCACTCGCAATTATTATCGTGAGTGACCCGGATAATAAGTAAAATTTCATTAATTTGTAACTGGCATTAATATTTGAAATTTAAAGTGCTTTTAATAATTCAGTTTTGCTCTCTCCAGATATACATATCATCGAAGGGTATTAAAATTGTTGCACCCAACCTGAAGAATGAATCCCGGGATGTAGCACTACAAATTCAACTGAGAGAAGTGGTCAAGATATTAGTGCACTTTGGCAAAGGATTACCTGTTATTTTCCTCTACACTGTTAACAGATGTGGTGCTTACATCAGAAGAATGCTGGATATGACAGAAGATTCAGGTACTTCTTGAAATATATGAATTGAGCTGA
Source organism: Scrobipalpa atriplicella (assembly GCA_029255725.1). Taxonomy (NCBI): domain Eukaryota; kingdom Metazoa; phylum Arthropoda; class Insecta; order Lepidoptera; family Gelechiidae; genus Scrobipalpa; species Scrobipalpa atriplicella. The sequence goes on from JARACY010000376.1 coordinate 93,015, forward strand.
TGATATTATTAAGCAGTTTTCAGCATTATACATACCTAAATTGTAATATATTTCAGGTCCTTACTACAATCCAATGTCTAAAAATGACCCATACAAAAGAATAACTTTACTACCAGACGTAATCACAGAAGAAGCTAAGGCAACAATGAAAAACTTGTTTGGGAAACAAATGGATGAACTGAATTCTCGAGAAGCGAATGAAATACTGGTCAGAACTTGTCCCAAGGAAAGTAATACCCCTCACAAGATGGCTACCCGATCTTCAAATTCTGCTAATTCTTCTGGAGCAAAGAGGTATCATGTTGTCCTACTCTTGTTCTTGGTATCCTATTTTGTGATAATGACAACAAAATTAATAACATACAAATTTTTTTTCAGTGCCAATCCTGCAGAAATCAGACAAATTCTCATATACCCACCAGGCAAAGGTGGCATACCGATAAACACAGAAGACTATATGTGCTTAGCACAAGATCAGTTCTTGAACGATGTTATAATTGACTTCTACTTGAAACACTTACTCCATGAAGTCTTGACGCACAGCCAGAGAGAAAAGACTCATATATTTAGCACATTTTTCTACAAAAGATTGACCACTAAACCCAGCAAAGTAAACAAATGTTCCAATCCTCATGAATGGGACAGCAACCTAACTCCAGCTCAGAAGCGTCACTTGAGAGTGAAGACTTGGACAAAGAATGTGAACATCTTTGATAAAGATTTCATTGTAGTTCCTATCAATGAGAACTGTCACTGGTTTGTGGCAATCATTTGCTTCCCAAGCTTAGATGGTTGCAGAAGCATGATTGACAACCGTACAGTCTGCCCTCAAGAAATTAAGAAAAGAGGTAAGGAATTAGTCTATTAATTTATGAATTTTAAACATTTTCTATCATCAAACTTTTATTATCGATTAATATTTTTAGAATGTTAAAATTAAATATTTCACTTTGTTTTCAGAACGAAGATCAAATGAGATGCAAATTGGTAATACTACAATAACTCCACTCACAAAACAAGAACAACTTACATTAAATTGTGACTCGGACAACCTTAGTGAAAGAGACGAAGCAGAGGCAGATGTAAGTGCCATTTTTGGCTGATGAAATTATCTTGTCTCATGTCTAGTCCCATATTCTCTATTTTCTAAAAAGACAATAATTTTAAATTTTTGAATTCAATGTTTCAAAACAAAACTACACAGTTTATTGGTTGATCAAGTGAGGTGTTTTTGTTGTTGACAAAATGAAACTAAACATTTTACCAAAAAGATAAGCATAAAGATTACAGTTTTAATGACAATATGACAATATTAATTTACAGGAAAGTGATCTGGACATGCAGTGTGACTCTGATGAGGAAGAGGCAGAAAAACCACCAGCAGAAAAGAAACCTGAACCACAACCCTGTTCCAAAACAGAACCTATTAAACAGTAAGAATACTTCAGTGAAAAGTTACATCATATTTAATTCATTATGTATGAAATACTTACAAATATTATTCAATTCATTTTCATTTGTTCTAGGCCATGTATACTGATTTTTGACTCTTTGGCGGGGGCTTCAAGATCAAGAGTTGTAGCTACATTGAGGGACTATTTGACATGCGAGCACCTGGCGAAGGTATTATACAAAGATCTTTTAAAAAAAAATGTGGAGGAAAATTTTGAATGAAAGTTTACTAACATGTAATTTATTTGCAGCTGAAGCAAAACAAGGTGTTCAATAAGGATACCATAAAGGGAGCTTGCCCGAAAATTCCTCAACAGAACAACTTTACAGATTGTGGACTTTATTTGTTGCAATATGTGGAACAATTTTTCAGGGTAATTATTTTATAAATTACTGTAATATACTTGCTTGTAAAATGCTACACCTTTTTGCAGCTTTTATCAACATTGATTTATGCATTTTATATTTTCAGGATCCAATATTGGATTACTCATTTCCAATAAAACAACTAGCCAACTGGTTTGATGAGATTGTGGTTACTAGAAAAAGAGAAGAAATATCAATATTACTCAAAACTCTCATGGACAAATACAACCCAGAATCGCATTTGGCGTTACCTGATATTACATTCCCCACACTGAATGGTAAGATCTAGTATTTTTTTTTTAATAATATGCAAAAAATAATTCATCTTAAGTAACATCGCAAATTTTGTAGCCTCATCAGCAATTGACACAGAAAGATATAGTTGTGTTGTGTGTTCTTTGCAGAACTGATTAACATTTTGTAATTTATATAAATATACCTAATACATAATAATAACTATGATTTATTTTTGAAGGTAAATTAATAGAAACTGAGGAGCAGCAAGAAGATGGAGACAGTGATAAAGGCAGCACAAGTACGAGCAAGAAGGACGGAAAAGACAACGAAGGACCAACACTCACGTTTGTCAAACAAATGCCGACCGGAGACATTGTTGTGAAGCGTAACTTTGCAGATTCCTCCGACACTATTCACCTGAGAAAAACCATCCGGCTCTCTAGCGACGCGGAAAACAGATCTATGTTGCAGATTAAACAAGAATTTATAAAGAAAGGCGATAACGAAAATCAAATCTTGATTCCTATAAAACTACACACAAGTGACTTGGTTAAAGATATACAAAACACACTAATAGTTAATAAGAATAATAAGACTTTGGGTGATAAAAAGCATGGAGTACATAATCAAAATGTGTCCAGCGTGAATTGTATTAGGCAGACTGTTAGTGAGGGGGATGGTAACTCATTCCTAAAGACGAGAAGACTAAACGTTAACAAGCTTGAAGATGTGGTCGAATCTAGCAAGAAATTCAAGAGGAATGAATGTTGATTAGTTGCCTGTCCTTATACAGTGTCTATTAAATTATTATTAATTTAATTTAAAGTGTATAGTTGTTCTATGGACTTGTAAATATTAGGGATAATTATAACATTAACATGTATTTAATACTGTATCTATTTTATAAAGGTAATGTAAAGTCTTAAAAGTTTTACTCGTGTATCATACTAGCTTGATTCGACAAACGCAAAACTGAAAGTAAAGTTTGTGACTTTATCTTTCCTTTTGTTACTTTTTTTAGTTATTTCAAGGTTATCTGATATGGCACTAGACAAGAAAATAAAATAATACAATATCTAAATAATTTGTTTTTATTTCATTTTCCCCGAAAAAAAATATTATATTGATTACTGTTACGACCTAGCTTGGCACAACTATGTCAATAGGACAGTCCCGAAATGTCCATTTGCCAAAAGGATAGCCCCTCTGAGAACTTCATTTGACTATAAACACTTTTTTATAATTGGTTTGTTTTTCCCTAATTTGACTATTTAATAATAACAGTATATAGGCCTGTACAGGGTCTGTTGACTTCATAATATAAATAATTAATCTATGAGGAAAGGAAATATCTGAGGGAAAAGAAGTGAAAAATTGACCTCCGTTCTCTGTTTTTTTTTTAAATCGATCGATTTAATTAACAGATTTTTGGAAACATTTCATTTTACAGCTAACTTCAGGTTAGTCAGAAAAGTAAGGTTATGTTGTGTATGTATGGCACGCAACGCAAGTGAGCTTATTTCCGTGTTTTAACTTGATATCCAAATTAATAACACGTTGTAATAAGCTTGTATTAAGAAGATAAGTGTTTTAAGTTATATATATATCGCCTTCTTCGAAATGGCAACAGCAAGTAGAGTAGATATTGGTGTTCTAGAAGAAACTAGTAGCTGGCGTTTACATCCCCGATTTTTTCCTAGCAAAGTTGGTGGAAAGCCAGCATGGCTCGATCTTAAAAACTTACCAAGTCCTTCCGAGTTAATATGCAAGCGTTGCTCCCACCCACTTGTGTTTCTTTGTCAGGTAAATGCTCAAACAGTAGACATCTGAATGTAAGGTGTTACATTGGTCAATGTAAACCGTACCTACTGAGGATATTTTTTTACAGATATACGCGCCTTATGAAGAGTCAAGTGAATGTTTCCACCGCACAATTTTTATCTTCATATGCCGGAATGGATCTTGTTGTCGAACCAATTGTTCAGAAAACTTTCTAGTGCTACGATGCCAACTTCCAAGGAAAAACGATTGTTATTCTTTTGAACCATATGAAGAAAAGGAGGAAGAGGTATTATAGACATTAAGGGCTATAATTGTATGATATGAGTGTTGGAATTCTTTTAATTGGACATAAATATTAAAATACTTTTTTAATGTTGATTTGAAGGACTTTCCAATGGAAAAATGGCCAAAGCTGTGTAATGTTTGTGGAACTAAAGGACCATCCCACTGTTCCAAATGTAAGAAGAAATTCTACTGCAGTCGGCAACATCAGATCCTTGACTGGCAAAAAGGCCACAAGCAGGAATGTCCACAATTACTGGTATTTATAAAGTTTATAGTCTTTATTTTTCTATTTATGTATGTGTGAAAAAAAATTATCATTAAATAATATATTTTTGCAGGCTGCAGATTCTGTTAAATGCAACAATTTTTTAGTCACTGAAGCTGGGAAGTCTATTTTGTTCAAGGAATGGGAACTCATTGTTGATGAAGAGGATGAGGTCAGGCATGGTTTTTATATTTGTGCTGTTGCTTTTACCTATAGCAGTAAAGTACCAATGTTTTAAAACCTTTGTAACTTTCCAGGAAGATGCAAAAAATGTAGATGAGAATCAAGAAATGGAGAAACTAAGGAGGCTCATGCAGGAAAAGAAAACTGGCACTCTGAGTAATGTTAGTGAGAGTGAATTGGAGCAATACACCACCAAGACTTTGCCAGAGGATAAGGTCTTCAACAAGTTCAACAAAAGAGTAGCCAGGCATCCTGACCAGGTGCTGCGCTACGACAGGGGCGGAAACCCTCTATGGATTACAGGAAACACTGGAAATAGCATTGTGCATGTTCCAAATTGTGAATACTGTCAAGGCGAAAGAGTTTTTGAATTCCAGGTATTAAAAATACTTATGCTTAGTATAAAAAGGTATTTTTTAAATTTTATATAGGTAACTTATGTTGTTTCCTTTTATGTATGTTTTAGGTGATGCCTCAACTTCTAAACTTTATCAATGTTGGTATAGACTTCAACAGCATTGATTGGGGGGTGCTTGCTGTATACACTTGCAAAAACAGCTGCAATGAAGGCCCTGCTTATAAACAGGAGTTCATGATAAAACAAGACTTATCAAACTAACAACAACATTATTTAATTTCTACAATTTACAACAAAATATACTATGCTACAACATTAATCTGCACTTTTCTTATTTTTTCCATAATCTTCAGCTAAATATGACAATAGGTCATTCATTCCAGTGAATTCTGTTCTTGATTGAGGAGGGTTATTTTTTGGTATTGTTGGCAGGGCATTTCCCATTTTGTGTCTGAAGTCTTTAAGCTAAAAAGGATGAAAATTTTAAATTATTATTGCAGTAAATTTGAAAAAATATATGGAATGAAACAGATTTATAAAGTCTGTAATAATAATAATAAAAAAAAATCATTCTATACCAAAATTAAATTCCAAATGAGATTCAACTTACATCTTTAGCACCAGAAAGCTTCCAGATTCCGTAACACAAGCATGTGGTGCCAGCTATAGCATACAGAGTTCCCCAACCCAGAGCTCTCATTGCGAGGATAACACCTGCATCTGCTGCTTCAGTAGTAGCATGGAGACCTGTGTAATATAATGTAACTGTAGTGTAATTTGGGTGTCTAGATCTAGAGCCACTAAGAAATCACTCTTTATTATTCAATTTTTATTAATGTGTTCATTACCTTTGTTAAAGTATTTCGGGTCTTTTTTCTTAGCCTGTGAAACTGTGTAAGAAAAACCCACAACAGCAGCTACACCGGCAACTGTAGCAAGAAATGCACCACCTAAAACAATTCAGATTTGTAATAGAATGTTTTTAGTTCAGTGCGGTAAGATTGGTAACAGTAACTGTGGTGGCCGGCGGTTCGAGAGGAAATCGTTACCTTTTATTCTTTGAAGGCGTTCTTCTTGTTCTTGTTCCATACTCAGAATTTAATAAGATGACCTGAAATAAACCGCACCACTAAGTAGAAACTTATGTACTAGCATTTCTTTTCATTAAACGTATCATTCACTACATTTATTTTATTTTTCATATTCAAACCAATGAAATAGCTT
>JARACY010000377.1:0-99136 GCA_029255725.1 Scrobipalpa atriplicella
GATTAGATGAAATACGGCAAAAAGTTAAGAGCGAAAAAAAAAAACTAAAATAACGGCTGCTTCTCAGAGATTTTGACAAACACCTTTTAAATGTATTATTTGTTTAAATGTACTGCCCTTCGCATCGTGGTCATTATAACTATCATAATTATATACAGAAATGCTCGCGTCAATATTATCATGTGACATCTTCGGCCACACGTCTACACAAAAGAATGTTGACATAGCCGCAGACTTATTCCACATTAGCGCACTAATACACTATGATAGCTGTGTATTAACTGACGTCACACGTAGTCAAGCGCTGGTAAGTAAGTAAGTAAGTAAGTAACTCTTTATTGCACACAAAAAATATAAACATACACAAAATCAATTCCAACAATAATGCGCGCAAAGGCGGCCTTATCGCTTAGAGCGATCTCTACCAGACAACCTTTGGGTAGAGGAGATTAGTATTGAAACAGAGCAGTGCATAAACTAAACAGAAGAAAGGTTAATTAAACTTAATAATAATAAATAAATAATAATATAATAATACATAGCTAAATAGGTACAATAGATACATATTCATACATACTAATATTTGCTGGTTTTGTTGAATACAATAAAACTCAGAAATACTAAATGATATTATAGAAGTTTTATTATAGAAGTTGAAACTGTTTATGTTAGAAAATATTCTAGTTTATCATAAAGTGTGCAGAAACCAAGGCGATAACAAATACCTATATCGCATCTGTCTGTCAAATCTCCATACAATCTGACAGATAGATGTGATATGGTTATTGCGGCAATATCGCGGCTGCTTGCTACGGGGGCTGTAGTAGTTGTCTTTCGGGTGAAACGACGTAAAGTTCGTTTACATAATATCTCATGCTCGGTTAGTGGTCCTTACAAACCTAAAACCTGGGATGTAAGTGATGAACATAACAAGTTGGTAGGATCGATAAGTCAATCTTAAATGAGCGAACTTTACATAGTCCGATGTTGTAACAAAAGCTAGTAAATAACTCAGAACTAGCCATGGCACTGGCCACCAGCTTGCTCTACAATAACGTCCCATTACGCTCAATTCCCAAACAGATTAGTGACGGTCGTTAGCCGCGTTTTTGTCAAGTAGGTACGTTCCGTGAAACGAAACGTCGGACAGGCTTAAGCATCGTCACTCGTGCGCTTACAACACTGTCAGATACAGTTTTTGCTTGATGAAAGAAAAAGAAAGCATTTATTCGGTGTCAATTTAAAATTACAAGAGAGACTCAACATAGCTGGGGGTACATTCTAACATGTCGTTTAATTTTGCAAAGGCATGAACGACCATTCCAAGCGATTCTACTCGTAGCATATACATTTTTGGGAGCCCTTGCTGTTTGAAGTGTAAAGAGAAGGCCTGTTTTTAGCTGGATCTTCACTAGACTTGAAATAAAGTGTGACGCAATTGTACTGTACAGCATGACGCAAGTTGAAAGCGCACCAGTGAGGATAGGGTCAATCACTTCGCTTTCCTAATGGCGGTAAGATCGACACGGCAATTTCGTGTTCTTTACACGGTTACATTTTGACCGTTTAAATGACATACTTTAAACAAAAAAAAAAACAGTCAATATAAATGATAGGTTTTTATAATGTTTATAATTTGATAACCTAAGCGAGTTATCAACGGGTCATTTACAGTTTATAAATTCTGTCATTTTATTTTTAACACCGATTTCTTGACAACAGCAATGAATCTTCTTTATCAGAACAATAACGACGAGCCAGACACTTAACTATAATAAAAACTAGCAAATTAAATAGGTACATTTTGTTTTGCGCAGAAAGCTATTGAGCTTTCTTAGTGTAAAAAATAAATCCCTATTCGGTATTGGTACTTTCCTATATTCTAAGAAATAAAATCTTCACTTTTTCGAGAAAACAAATTCAGCTTTCATTTCTCAGAATCGCTTAGTTTACACGTTTACTTCAACATTCAATAGGTATTTCTTTTTAAAGTTTGTTTCTTTTCGTAATCTACATAAATAATGTTACGACTTAAAGTGAATCGCGCCTTCTATACAATATTCTACATTGATGTGTGGGGTTTGATGTCATATTATTTATCGTTGTTTACTTTTTCGTCCCGATAAAGAAGTCTCGACTCTCTCTCATATAATTATGAACTTTCCAGTCTCGAATGTAATAAAATAATGTAAATAAATCTGTCTTATTATAAGTTCCATAAAAATCCATTTTGGTTTTATCCTTTTGATTAAAGTACAGTAAAAGTTTAATATTTTCTATACCAAGTGCATCTTACGAAAAACATGAACGTTATTTCACGCCCCTCCTCTAGACTATAATAGTCCAGTATGGAGCTAGCAATACAAGCAGCGAGAGTACGTCAAAATTGCTGTAAATTGCGGCAGCTTATATAGGACCGTAATTGCACCACGATAGTGTTATAATACAGTGGAAGGTAATGGTATCATTACTGGGTGTTGGACTAAAATAGCGTGGAATAGAGGTTCTTTCGCCCATCAGTTATACAACGTTTTAAGACTGTTATTTAACACGTGTTTTTTCTTAAATAATCACGATATTTTCCTACCCAACTACTACTAGAGCCTAAGTTTGGAACTATAGGTAGTTGCAAAGTTGTCTAAGTACCATATACCTACTGGCCATTTTCTCCATCGGATATTTTTCTCAATAGGATTTTGTTAGGTTGGTTGGTTATTTCCCTACTTCGAAATCTAATTACTACATACCAAGACATACTAGAAGACACGAGTTTATATGCTCATGTTACCTACGACATATTGAATTACATCACCTATTAATGTGGACCATCAAAGTCGCCGCCGTATTTTATATCTTGACAACTTTCTAAATAAAAATACAAGATGTTTTCTAACTGTGTGTGAAATTCGGTACAAATAAAGCAATAAACGGAACCATACCACCCACGACGACAGATAGCAATATAATTCAAGCAATGTTCGATTGCGAGTTTTATTTTATGGAGAAAAACTCGTTTCTACTTGTCAATTTCATACCTACTTTACTAAAAAAAAAAAAAAAACTTACGGAAGACAATCAATGGTTTTGAATAATTGAAGTGTGTATGTATGATTCGCCTGCATGTATCATTGTCGCCTTTATAGTATTGAGTACAGTTGATTTGATACTAAGGAGCTTTTGAGAATGAGAGCGAGTTTGAGTGCGTATCAGAAACGTCATTTCAATACAAAACGGCCTGCCAAATCCATACTTATTGCCTGAGCTTATTGCTTAAACAATCTTGAGATCGCTTCATAAATACAAGCCTAAATTGAGATAGAAAGATCTTCATATAATTTTATCAGCGTATCTATTATTTTTTCCTATCAAATATATGACGATACGTCAACAATACTCGCTCATCATCATCAGCGTTATCTTAATACCATAATATCTGCATTGTAAATATAAAAATAACTCGAGCGACAGGCTCAGATTACAGTGAACGATGGGTCCATGGGCAGAGAGGGATTTAGGCCGGATTTATAGCGGGTTTAGTCTGTCAGTTATAACTCGGGAGCAAAAACGGGATTTGGAGATGTGCGAAATTTAAATGGGTTTTCTAGTTGAAGAGTATTGATACTGGAATTGATCTATCGGGCCTATTTTAAATGCTTTTAAGAATGTTTACTTACGATTACTAACTTGTCACTTTTATTGGTCGTTTAGAAAGATATCGAGATTGTATGACAAAATTTAAGTATGTATTTGAGTTATATCAAAAATGTAAATGCCATAAAATTACGTATTTTTAATTCACTAACAAACAGTAGGTTAAGATGACGAAGTTCCAAGTTCAAGAAACCATAGAAACATTATGAAATTGCGCAAACTCTGAATCAGCTAGTGCTGTCGCACTGTCGATGGTTCGATAGCGATAGTTGACCTTAAAAATTAGTAACAATATCGATAGACCTATCGATATTATTGAAAAGCAATACCATCAATACTATAGATCAATAAATTGCTTTTCATTAGCATCGATACGAATGTACTGATTAATCAAATAATTCATTTGTATTAGTGATTTTGCTTATCGAATCGATATCTTTATCTATCTATCGATAATATCGATATCTTTACTTATTTTCGCAGAGTCTCAATACGTTCGATATTTTGCGGCAAGACTAATATCAGTATCAAATACAAACAGGTAAGACGCATATTGTTCGGACGTAACACGCTTTCAATTTCACACAGATTATTAATAGGGGAATTGTAATCCTCGCCGAATGCATAAGTACCTGTGTAGAGGGAGGATTACAAGACATCACATGTATAAGCAGATGTTTTACAAAAAAGGCGTAAAACACACTATAATATTTGCTCATTGACAATGGAAATCATTTGCTGCTCGAATTAATTAAGGCCTTTGTCTGAATATGTGTCGTATTAGTAGGCACTTTAGGAGACATGTCTCATTTCCATGCCCATACTAAAGTAATATAAAAGTCATAAGCCTGTCGACTTCTCAAGATCGTTTCGGGTATTTCCCTCTTGTAACGACATTGCGTGTGTGCGTAACATGTTCGTAGCAGTACATTAACTTCCATGTTTCCTCTCAAGATTCCCCGAATGAGGGACAAGGACAGACGTGTGAATTAGGCGGCTCAACACTAAACACATGTAAATAAGCATTCTTCTTAGAGAGTGGCTTTTCGATTTGATGTAAGACCCGATAAACCTTGATGTCAGAGTTTTTAACTACCTAATAGCACAGCTAATCTAACAATGGTTTTTATATCAACCACTATAAAGACAACCGGAACCGACGATTGAAATGTACCATCCGAAATACATTTTCACACTTTTTCTTACAGACAATCAGGTGATTCAGCCTGCATTGTCCTAACCAAACTGGGGAAATATCACAAAGTGATAAATTTATGAATATCAACTTTGTATTCCAACGACCAATGGCTCAGATTACTAGACCACAGAGGCTTAAAGATGTTTACGAGTAGGTAAGTAAAAGTTACAGTAAATTGATTATGGATATTAGTTGATCCCGTTGCTAATAACAAGTTGAGCGTGAAGAGCCCCTGAGCCCCCAGCATCGCAGCCCCGAGGCAATATCCACGGGATTATCCGCTGCCAGACGGATATCTACGAACTGCCGAGAGCAAGAGACACTATTCTGAGAGTTAACTCCTTTATTGTCATGTTACCCTGGTACCTTCGATACTAATTAAAAGAAAATTATGTCATTTGAAAAGTATGAGCGATGTCATCTGCAGCTAAATGAGTTTTCCCGTGAGTTGAGTATAGTTTATACCGCGGCAAAAAATAGCCTAGTCATTTTCTAGGATCTAATCTAACCTAGATGTATCCTAAGTTTATTACCCAGTGCTTGAAGAGGCCACATTGAGTAACAAACATCCAAACTTTTGCTTCTATGTCGTATTTACAAAAATAAATGAATACGAACACGCAGGCCAGCACAAACTCATATCTAACTAAATAACTTAGTAAGTAAAATAAAGTACGTAATGTGAAAGTAACTATCTCCACGCAATCAGTGTTTACTTCAAAACAACAAATTGATAACTCCATTGAGATAAGTAGCGATAGCTACATGACAGGGATCGTTTACAGCAGGATGCAGATAACCGGATTGCCATCTCAATTAAATATGCATTTACACAAATTAGGGCAATGCGCAGTTACTCGAGGGTTGCCAGATCAAAGTTTCGCGGACCAACTTCCGGATATTTGCGGAATGTTCCGGACTTTTGGCATTCACTACCGGAACTTAGGTAAGATACGGTTGCCCAAATAAATTTTCTATTTTATTATTTAAAACAGAATATTATGTATCTATTCGTCTATTTATTATACCTATTCGAGGTTATCCAAACAAAGTTTATGTCATACTTTTTCATTATCATTTATATTTTATCGAGGTATGTGGCTTAAACACGGAAAAACGCCAATACACAATCGGTATCAATGCGTTTAAGGAAATTAACAAAAAATGGTTTGAACAACATGCCTATTATAATTCCTTTTAGCACTTTATTGTTTTATAAAGTTTCGATAGGTATTTATTATTTCATGATAATATGTTATGTTATATAACATAACTTATGTTATAATACCTTATAGATTTCTTAGGACTTTCGCTTTTCATAATAATAATCTGTCTGCGTTTTTTACTAGTCACTCATCACATATGAGTATGATGAAATAATTCTATAGCCTATAACATACCTACCCCTAGAATCCATAAAACGGTTAGCAACCCTATTAGAAATATATAATACCAATAAATAAATTAACCACAAATGTATGAAACTCGCAATTATATCTGCGAATAGTCAAATTAAATATTAACAAGATATACATGCTTATTATAATACTACAGATTCAAGTTATGAGCAGTAAAACGTCTTCGTCTTTTTGTTGAGTGCTTCGATATAGTGGTAAGGTTTTCTTCTCTTAAGTAGTTCAAAGCATCTTGTATTTTTTTTAACTAGGTGCCTACAGTTATGCAGCTTTTTTCATATTTTTTTTAATTTATTACATCCAACCCGACTTATGCTAAACTACGCTAAATTACGCTATCTTCTAACTTCTACGAATAACTTAGGTAGGCTATCTTGTTCTTTCCCGTAATTTTGTCTTAGTTTCGCGTGGTGAATGAAGTTGACAGCGTTTTGGAAAATATCTACCTACCTTTGGTTTCGTCTGGTATGTTTTTTTTTTTTCGGAACTCAAACAGAACACAGAAGTCGTTTTACTGTTTATTACTTATACTACGTTACAAGTATGTAATTATTTATCAATTGGTACGCGTTCCTCCTATTATGTAATTGTAAAACAGTATATGTAGTTGCTTAATTGCATACTTATTGATTTTAAATATATAGCTTAGGTATCCAAAAAGGAAGCTACATAGTTGTAATTCTAGGTTACGCTGATATTTTATTAATTTATAAATATACATGTATTTGTATACGTAAGGTATACAACGTGTAACAGAAAGGGTATATGCATCGTGAAATGTGTGAATCTACCCATGAAGCTGAACAACTTTCTCTAAGGAACATAGGTCGAAAAACGAAAAAAAAAAAAATTTGACCTTCCATACAAAATACATCAGCTGATAGCGCATTTAGTATGGGAAGTAAAAACTTTTTTTTCGTATTTCGACCTAGGTATGTTCCTTAGGGAAAGTTGTTCAGTTTCATGGGTAGATTCACACATTTCACGATGCATATACCCTTTATGTTACACGTTGTATAAGGATGTAGTAAAAGAACATTATGTTGAAATAAGATTGAAATAATATATAGTGCTTACCAAAAGTAAGTTTGTGGTGACGGCACTACTAAATTCACCGAATAAAAAATACAAACATATAAGTATTATTCTAATAAAACACAATAATCATAATTAGGAACGTCCGTACATGTCACAGATATTGGATTCAACTATTCAAGAAATATTCATCATATCTATTTCTAAAATCTTTCTTTGTTATCTTATCTTCAACAATGTTTCTTTCTACCCGATAACGATCCCTTAAAGTCTTATTCCCTGGTCAAATCCTTCAGAGTCACTTTAATCCGGAAAAATAAGCCATTTCGACCCCACGTATACATTAACGGATATACTTGCCCTTCGAAGTTCCAGTAAAATTTTGGAAGCAATAAAAAACTTAACACTAAACACATACTTATACTGTTTAACACTTGAGATATTCTCAGCACGTCTCTCTTGGGGATAATAAATAAATTGTCAATAAACCAAGCTTTTTTCCTTTCTTTTTGTTTATTTTGAGCCGTCAAAAGGCCGACCCTTCGGCATTAGGGTATTACATTTCGGATATTTCTATCCCGCTCGAACTTACATTATAGTTTACGAACAGAATGAGATGGCATTAGTGGGGTTTGGTGTGTTATTCATTTTCGTGGTTGTACTGGTTATTGGTAAGAATGTCTGACGGATGTTTCACGGCTTATTTAGGAGGAAATAATCACGGGATTGGGGTAAAGAGATTTGTGACGTCATCTGGCCTTTAGAAATAGTTTCTTTGTGAAAGAATCTGCTAGAGATTACGTAGAATCGTAAAATTAAATTTGCTTTAAATTGCTAATACAATTAGTTGACAAATTTAATACGTTCATAGACTTAATAGACGAAAAGAAACCTTATTTTAGCCCTGTCACTTTTATTTGATACAAGATACAAGAGATAGGAGATCTGCTAACTGATTCGAGAATTTCATTTAACAGATATAAAAACACGTTTTCGAGGTAGTTCAACATTCAGTAGATTTATCTTCTAAAAAACCAATATTTATTTTACTTGTTATCCGATTCACTCGCGATAAATTTTGATGGTAAAATAAAAACATAGGGAATTTACCTTTTTATCCTCATATCAATATTATAAGGTACTCCATTTATGTACTTAATTTTGAAATATTTTGACAATAGTTCGTTGATGCATCTGCCTAAACCTTATCTACCTACTGGAATGGCTTTACGTGAGTAGTAGCTACATGACAGTAAGTTGTCTGTGACACCAATTAATTAGTGGAAAAGTCCTGGCGGCTACACTACTCCTCCAATAAATCTAAATTAAACCTCGCTCCGACGACGCACCCCTTTCGGCCATATCACACCACTAAACAATAGGTATAAATGGTGAAATTTCATTTTGTTTAAGCCGATAGGGGTCTTTCTACCCATGAAATTTTACAACTTTCTCCTCAGAGAAATATGAAAAACAGTCAATTTTTTTTTATAAAATTCCGACTCATTGTCCTTAGGGAACGTAGACCAGTTTGTAATAGTTTTTTTTTTAAAAGTAGTTGAGTGGACACAGGCTATAATGCTGATGATGATGGTGATGGATAAGAGTAAACAACGTATAAAGAGATCATTAGATGAATCAAAACACTTTTTATGGATTAGCTTGTCACGTGGTGTATTGTTCAGACAATTTTTATATCGTCACATGATAATGGCATTCTAGTCTTTTTTTAAAATGCTTTTTTTAAAAAAAGTATTTACCAAAATTCTTGCCAAAAATAGTATAGACTTGATGATCTAGAAGCGCTAAAAATACCTTAAAAGTAACAGCCGTTACACTTCTAGGACATGTAGGTTGTCGACCCGCATAGTCTAGTTGATAGTGCATCTGCCCGCTACGCTGAGGGTCCCGGGTTCGATTCCCGGCGGACATTTGAATGATGAATTTAAATGTGTTTCTGGGTCTGGGTGTTCTTTGTGATGATACCCCGATACAGGGAATCCTAGTGGGGGCTATGAGTGTGATCGTGTTTTGTGTGTGTTTGTTAGGTAGGATGATTTTTTAAAGATTTGCCGGTGCTACATTTTTTATTATAATATCCGGTAAACTTTGATACAAGTATCTTATCCTTGATTGTGTATCTCATCGCTGTTTTCAAGAAACCGGTTTAATCTAGTTTGTGATAGATCTCAAGTTGTATTGCTAACACTTGAGATTATACTTTGTGTAAGATAATGTGATATAATTATCATCATAAGTAGAGTACTTGTAAAGATAATTTCTTTATGATTATTGTGTTTTATTAGAATAATACTTATATGTTTGTATTTTTTATTCGGTGAATTTAGTAGTGCCGTCACCACTAACTTACTTTTGGTAAGCACTATATATTATTTCAATCTTATTTCAACATAATGTTCTTTTACTACATCCTTATACAACGTGTAACATAAAGGGTATATGCATCGTGAAATGTGTGAATCTACCCATGAAGCTGAACAACTTTCTCTAAGGAACATAGGTCGAAAAACGAAAAAAAAAAAATTTGACCTTCCATACAAAATACATCAGCTGATAGCGCATTTAGTATGGGAAGTAAAAACTTTTTTTTCGTATTTCGACCTAGGTATGTTCCTTAGGGAAAGTTGTTCAGTTTCATGGGTAGATTCACACATTTCACGATGCATATACCCTTTATGTTACACGTTGTATAAGGATGTAGTAAAAGAACATTATGTTGAAATAAGATTGAAATAATATATAGTGCTTACCAAAAGTAAGTTAGTGGTGACGGCACTACTAAATTCACCGAATAAAAAATACAAACATATAAGTATTATTCTAATAAAACACAATAATCATAAAGAAATTATCTCAAAATATTTCAAAATTAAGTACATAAATGGAGTACCTTATAATATTGATATGAGGATAAAAAGGTAAATTCCCTATGTTTTTATTTTACCATCAAAATTTATCGCGAGTGAATCGGATAACAAGTAAAATAAATATTGGTTTTTTAGAAGATAAATCTACTGAATGTTGAACTACCTCGAAAACGTGTTTTTATATCTGTTAAATGAAATTCTCGAATCAGTTAGCAGATCTCCTATCTCTTGTATCTTGTATCAAATAAAAGTGACAGGGCTAAAATAAGGTTTCTTTTCGTCTATTAAGTCTATGAACGTATTAAATTTGTCAACTAATTGTATTAGCAATTTAAAGCAAATTTAATTTTACGATTCTACGTAATCTCTAGCAGATTCTTTCACAAAGAAACTATTTCTAAAGGCCAGATGACGTCACAAATCTCTTTACCCCAATCCCGTGATTATTTCCTCCTAAATAAGCCGTGAAACATCCGTCAGACATTCTTACCAATAACCAGTACAACCACGAAAATGAATAACACACCAAACCCCACTAATGCCATCTCATTCTGTTCGTAAACTATAATGTAAGTTCGAGCGGGATAGAAATATCCGAAATGTAATACCCTAATGCCGAAGGGTCGGCCTTTTGACGGCTCAAAATAAACAAAAAGAAAGGAAAAAAGCTTGGTTTATTGACAATTTATTTATTATCCCCAAGAGAGACGTGCTGAGAATATCTCAAGTGTTAAACAGTATAAGTATGTGTTTAGTGTTAAGTTTTTTATTGCTTCCAAAATTTTACTGGAACTTCGAAGGGCAAGTATATCCGTTAATGTATACGTGGGGTCGAAATGGCTTATTTTTCCGGATTAAAGTGACTCTGAAGGATTTGACCAGGGAAAAAGACTTTAAGGGATCGTTATCGGGTAGAAAGAAACATTGTTGAAGATAAGATAACAAAGAAAGATTTTAGAAATAGATATGATGAATATTTCTTGAATAGTTGAATCCAATATCTGTGACATGTACGGACGTTCCTAATTAAATCATTAAACAGCATACGAGTCCAAAAATTACGACCCTTTTTGTCAATTTATTTTTATTTATTTACTTTTTCTGAGTATAAATAAATTATCAAACCTGGGTCTTATATAAATTTGGACTCGTACTTTATAAGGTTCACGCGTCAATACTAAATCCGAAAGTATTTTTATTTGTATGTTCTTTCTCTTCTTACTATGGTTTTCTGGTGTGTGGGTTGTAGGGAAGACGTTAATAACTACATGTGTAATTAAATGGCTAAATGACCGTCCCATTTTGGAACAAATATTTAAAGCTATATTATAATTATAATTGCTACCTTGGTAGGTATAAAATCAAATATATTTTTGTAACGTAAATAAAATAACATTGTATATTACCGAAACGAAATAACTTCAATATCACGCTGTAAAGCATAAATATACTATTTTAGATAAGGTATTTTTTATTTTATTATGTGTGTTAAATGTAAATACGATTATGGATCGCGCAAATATGTCAACTCAAAGCAAATAACGCTAACTACATATTTATCTTTGTACACATGGCCTTATCTAAACATTAATGAAGATAGAAGTACCTACTTTACTATACCTACTTCTATGAAGTATTTTTATTACAACTAATACATAACATTTCTATGGTTTATTACGTTTCAATAAGTGTTTTTATGTTTGCGTTCCTACAATATGATCTGATTAGTAAAATACTGTAGTTTTACTGGTTTTGAGGAAGAGTAACCTAAGTGCTATAGAGATGCACTAGATTAGCAGCTTATAATGTAGTAAAATAAAAAATTATATACAATATTCTCACCGTTCCCAGCTGGATCTAAGATGACTGGCGTTGGCAATCCAAGACACACAATCCATCCAGCACTTGAACACAAGTTAACACTGATCACTGAAGGTACAGGCACGATGCACCATCACTTCACTCGCATCCCGGTGGCAATTGCAACCTGCAGACAATACATAAAACACTCACTTTTTTATATAACAAACAGAACTATAACACAAATTGTACTAGGAAAGCAAGAACGCAAAGATACGCGCGACGCGGTTGCACGCCCCTTGACTACTGAGTTTGAGTTGGTTGAGTTCAGTCGTAGTGTGGCCGCCAGTTTGAATTAAAATACTGCACGATTCCATGTTTTTTAGTTTGCGTTACAATGGTGAACGTGTGTAGAAAATTTAAGTTCGTATCTTACAAGTTTGTGAAACTAACTGATAGAAGGAGGAGTTACAAAGTTGATAGAAAGTTCGGGAGGTGTATGCGAAGTTACTCAGTTACTCAGTTGAAACCGTATTAGGTAAACTTTGTTAGTGAATATTCATGAGACATAGTACAGCTTTGATCAGATTGGACGAACATTGATAAATTGAACGGTATTAAGGCAGAAATACTGTCGTAGCAATATTGTGATTGAAAGTGATTCAGTTCTTGATAAGATAACGTGAATGACTATTATCTTCAAGAATTAATTATACTTTCCAACAAGGACGACTTGTCTATGAAATAGATAAGTGTTTAATGTAGAAATAGGTAAACTAATAATGCAAAGAACTATTTTTAACTATTATAACAACGTTATTTAAATGAATAATTAAGGAACGAACTAGATGTATTTAATAACAATATATTGAAAAGTATCGCCGCATTTACCTACAAGAAATTATGTAGTAAATATTTTTTTCTGAGGCAGGTGTAAAAATATATAAAAAATACGTCTATTTTTAAACGTTAGTACCTGAACTAACTTTGATTTGATACTTAAAATGGCGTCAATTTATTAAATATGTTGCAATCTTGGTCACACTTTTATCTTAAGAAGGGTAAAAACATATACGACTGAGCAGTGCTTACACTCCTAGCACTTCATATAGGTAGGTACTTACTACCTATAAGCAATAATGCTAAGTGTGAAATCATACAAAATGTTATTAGCAATATTACCACGCCGCGTCTTGTAAGTAGTTGTGAATATAACATTAAATCATAACGTTATATTATTCAAGGTTCTTGTACAAGTAAAGGTTAAAGTGGTTAAAGTAATCAAAATAAAAAATGCTACGGGACATTAAATCGGTAAGATTTTAATACCTTATGTTATTTACAGTACAATAACCATTAAAATGGGAAATACATTAATCCATAAGTACAAAAAAAATGTTAATTATGAAATGAGTCTTGTTTATCTACTTATGCTATTGAAATAAATCAAGCTAGATATAATTATGTCCTAGATAAATATCAAATATTTTATCTTAGTCATTTCAAAAATAAATTTGACTCAAAACAATTTAACTTCGATGTACCAAATGGCAACCTCAATTTAAAATATTGCGACGACAAAAAAATAACCATATTTTGATATCATTCAACTTCAGAAGAGCATCAAAACGAAAATGACGCTCCATTTCCCCCGAAGGTATTATAAAATCACAAAGCGAATTTTTCCCTCTGTTTTCACTAAACCACTCGATGGAAGCCATCGCGGGTCAGAGCAAGACAGAGTATCCACCGTTATTTGGAAATTGGGCGAGATAAAAAGGGACAGGTGACGAAAAACATGGCTCCCAAAATATTACACAAACATTTATGCATGGAGGGATAACTGAATGATAACTTGGCCGGTGTGTGATTGGGGATTTATTCGTGTAGTAATGGATCATCACGAGACTGACGGTAATTGACAAATTGTGGGTGTGGGTTCGAGTCCGTGTGATGATATCATTCTTTTTATACTCTCTTTTTATGATGACTTGCAGACAGCTCAAATTGAAACACTCATCGGTAAAAAAAGCGTAAGCACGCACTAATTTAATATGGCCATACTTTAATTAAATAAAGACCAAAACTGGTAAGAATAAACGTACTAAGAACGCAGAAGAGGGTAAAAGACTTAAGTATTCATTATAAATGTTTTGACTCGGGATTAGTACGAATGATTTTGGTAATTAGCCCGAGGTTTATAAATAAATGCCTATCGAAATCAATCGAGCTAAGCTATAATCACTACATAGTATAAAACAAAGTCGCTTCCCGCTGTCTGTATGTATGCTTAAATCTTTAAAACTACTCAACGGATTTTGATACGGTTTTTTTTTTGTCTAATAAAAGCCCGAAAATCTTTAAATAAACATAATATTCTTTAGACCTATGTTCCTTAGGGAAAGTTGTTCAGTTTAATGAATAGGTTCATACCCTAAAGTTTGGTGAGCTATTTTTTTTCACCTGGTATAAAAACTGCTCAACCGAAGCTCGTTATACACTCATGTTATCATCCACAAGGTCTGTGTCAATTGTGATATAAAATTGTTTGTATCTCGTATTTACCTAGTAGCAATTATAATCTATTTGTGTGCCCTAGAACATAAAGGTTAATTTACTCGTACAAGTTCACTCGGCAAATAAAATAGATAAATGTGGTTTTAACTGTACCATACATACAATAAATTACATCTACGCCTGAGTTCTAATGGATCTGAATTTTTAGTTTGCCTATGACATAGGCCCTATGGTAATTAATGACTTTCTGAGGTTCTTATTATGATGGTTAGGACAATGCAGGCTAAATTACTTATCGTCCGCCAAGGGAGAGATGTGACTGTATTTGACAACAGAGCCCTGTTTTAAAACTTAAAATGAAATTTCATTGGGTCGCTCTTCCCTACAAGCCATACGATAGAAGAAAACCAAACAGCCAATTAAACTTACAATATCCATGATAGAGACTGAGTACAGTGAAGAAAATAAAATGTTAACAACGGTCACTAACATACAAATGGTGGGGCTTTAAAATCACGGGGAAAAGCTGTCTGAACTATCTAATTTCTCGAGGAATAGCTCAAAACAACGAGTAATCCCGTCGACGAGTATCCACGGCGGGAAAACAAACGCCAACAACATGTGAGATAATAAAAAATTTACGTCCGACTGTAAAGTTTATTTGTTTAATACATTCTTTAAACAAACGAATAATTACAGTTTTTATGGGCGGTTGCGACGCATAGGAATAAATTAATGCACTGAATTGGCTGTAAATAATGAAAAATTTGATTGCTTCTCGGTAGAACAACTCCAACTCGGTAGGCAACAGATCGTGTTACTATTAAATTACTTCACCCGTATTTTACTTGCCGTTTCCTGCAATCATCCACATAAATTCTCAGTTTACGTTTGTACAGTCTAGCCACCAATTAGTTCGTTAAACGATAGTTGTTCCGACTGGTTTCAATTTGAAAAATAACATTTGCATGATGAACATCTTCCGGTGACCTTTAGTGTACTACCTGTCTTGCTATCCGATGTCCCATCTCAACAACTTGCAAATGATTTAATTGTCGCGCATTTTCCCTTGCGGTTGAAATTCCAGCGAAAGAGGATAAAAACGAGACCGTGGGCGTACAGAATACAGAATAAATATCCGATGTAGTCTGCACCGGCTTTGTATCGCGATGGCGACGCGACAAAGGGAAGCAAGAATTTAATCACGGCCCTGGCAAATTATGAATAGTTCTACCTTTTACAAAATGACAGATTAGGTAGACAGGCCACTGGTTACAAGGGCTGTATTAACCCCATTTCGAAACGGATAAAGAGATTAACAATATCTCCTTTAAATGTCAAGAGAAAGCACTTAATAGTGTATTATTATCAGCTCGAACAAACCATATTCCATTTACACTGTAATAAGCACAAAGCTAAAATCCCACGCTTCGGAAACCAATAATGCTTCTAAAATAGTTCGTAACACAAAGCGGCGTCGAACTATGAATCACAATTGTACGCAACAATGTCTTTTATTTTCCAAAAGCGTTCGAATATCGGTGTACATTTTTATGATAGCTGTGTTTATGTATTCAGATACTCTGCGCAAGAAATATTTTCCAATATATCGCGGGTAGCGATGCGATGCGGATTGTAGACGATATTTCTCCCATCCCTTTGTGCCGCGGTCGGCTTTGTCGACTTATAACTGAGACTTGAATAAGAAAAACTGGAGTATTATTCACGATACGCTCTCCAAACTGTCGAGAACCTTAACCATCTAACTTTCATATGCCATTGAATTCAGAAGCTAGGAATGCACAAACATCTGCCATTGTGAAATTGCAAAAGTTATTTTAATATCGTTTGCCGTTAATGAGGTGGAACACAAAGGAGCGCTAAAGCGATAAGTTTACAAAGATTCATTGGAGCTGAAAACAATATCTATTCACGAGCAAACTTCCAAGAATAGTTCTTTGAAGAAAATTTCTAAAATTGTTTTACAAAGAAAACAAAAGGTACTCATTAATAGAGTCAGTTGAGAACACCACCAATGCCAACAACACTATGGAATTTTAGTTACAGACGTAGTACCAGGGTCACATAAGTCACATTGATGAGAACAACGGATATTGACATTGTAATCTATCCGGACGGTACCAGGGCCGCAGTAGCGAGTAGCAGCTGGCTTTCCGAGAACCATAGCTAAACTCGCACAGCCAAACAAAGCACACAATAGGCTTCACATGCATGCATAACATGCCATGCCGGATATAATCGACATAGGTTAACTTTCAAACGATTCCATTTTAAATACGTGCTTCTTTACGATTGTCGACTCTTCTTCTTAGAGATAGAGATACAAATTGTGGTTTATGCAATTTGCAGTTAACGTAATGTAATGACGTGACTATTATATTTCGCTGAGACGGGTCGTATCATTTCACTGGTTTATCGTTCTACATTGTTTTGAATTTAAATCGAGCCAATTATGTGACAGCAACGATGAATTTAGTCGCTGCTCGACGAGACTTCATTGATTTTATATTGCGAGGTCTTTAAAGATTTCGATATTGGTCCTGTTGTTAATCACCAGAGCAACAGCAATTTGTAGGCGATAACCGCGAGTGCAACGCGACACCGCACTCAATCGCCCACTCGCTGTGAAGTGATTGATGGCTGGTGTCAATTCCGCGTTATCTCTGACACCCTGGTACCGCGTACCCGACTCCGACGAGATTTTGTTGCATTACATGGGGTACTTACTTAATGAAGTACTACAACATACGGGCGGGTTTATAATACTTTAGGGCTCGTAAAATGTATGTATATTAAGGCCCTAAAAAGACCTTATCGATTTGAGTTTGCGACTTTATCCCCAATATTTCCCCAAATGAGCGAACGTGAAGCAGAAAATCTATGGTCGCATATTACAAAATGCCTACATCTGGTTTGGATTTTCTCCTGCTATTATATTCTCTGTGGACTGTCAAGGGACGAGAATAAGTAGCTATTCTTTCTCCTCGAATCTTTTGTTCTCAGCTGGACGCAGAAAGTTTGACTTTAATGTCTTTGTTTTGATTATTTACGAGCACCGTTTTTAGCTATACTTCGCTCATAATGACCCAGTTATGGTGTAATTCTTTTATCATTATCTCCAAGTTGATAATGTTCACTTCATTCGTATTTACGAGTAAAGATTCGCCGGATAAGTCCGAGATAAAATCGATATAGTGAAACAATCGAATGCGTGGGATAATCGATTCATTGAACAAAAGCATCGGGTCTGATTAGCATCGTATTTATGTCTCGATTTAATTTATGACTAAGCACTTAATATACACGTTCATCTCTTAATGGCTTTGCTCATATAGAGGTGGAGTTAGATTTATAAATTGATGCTCTTTTGAGGAATAATAATAGTCTTCTCTGGAAAAAGGACCGTTCATTTTGTTGTCTCAGACTCAGTAATTTATTTTCTTGTATAAGGAAATTTGATATCCGCTTCTTGTTTATGTTCATAGACTTGCTTTTTGTTTTTTTTTCTGTTTATGAATACGAAACTATTATTATGCTACATAGTATAAAACTTTTTACGATATTAAAATGTTTACAATAGACAGACTATGAAACTTGAATAAATAATTGAAGGATCCTATTTAAAAGATCATCAAATAATATAATAAGTCAAAGATAAATTCTTTGTCAAAGATGTTTTATAATGGATAACTAAGCGCTAAAGTACAGCCAGCCAAGCCAAGAGCCACCTCCCTGCGGCAAAGCACGTACAGTCAACAAAACATTGCGCTACCATTTGCATTCCGGAGTGGGATCGCGACATATTTC
Organism: Scrobipalpa atriplicella; assembly: GCA_029255725.1. NCBI lineage: Eukaryota > Metazoa > Arthropoda > Insecta > Lepidoptera > Gelechiidae > Scrobipalpa > Scrobipalpa atriplicella. The sequence goes on from JARACY010000377.1 coordinate 18,333, forward strand.
GCGTATAAAAATTTCCGGCGCAAAAATAACAGTTAGCGATGAAGTGAGGCGCGAGTGGAATTATTATCGTGGCAAACAATTTGGACAATACGAGCAGCTTGCGACCCTCCGCGGCCCCGACCCCGCTACCCTCGCCGGTGCGACACCCCTTGCGTAGGGCTGCAATCATCAAACACACTATTGACAACATGGCCGTTTCCGTTTCGCTTAGACCAGTTTTCGATTAAAGGTCAAACAAAATAAACGATGCAACTAGAATCTGTTAAATATGTAACAAAATATGTGCCAAAAGTTGTGCATTCTGATAATGATAACTATGACCCTGTGTGAATGATATCTATATCCTCGTTAGGTCGTCTGTTTGGCATTTTAATTAATGCTTGTTCTTATTTCATATGATGTAGGTACGCACAGCTCATGGCTGCATAAAATTTATCTCTAAACTTTATAAAACATATCTAATTTATCTTGCATGCGTCAGCCCTACCCGGGCTGTCATCCCCTGCCCGGCAAACCAAACACTTGAACACATTTATTGCCCTCGAATGGAGGCAGCTTTGCAAACCAACGCGTTTCTGACAGTGCGATGATTCGCCACTCGCCAGGCGAGACAGTTCATCCTTATGATACGGCGTAATGCGTTTCAGATAATATACTTGAAAATAATAAAAATAACACCATGTTACCTGGACAGCTTTAATTTATTTATTTTTAAGTGTAGTAATAAAATCATTTCCCATACAATAATAGAAACAAACAGATACTAAAATCAAGATACTTATGACTTTTAATAAATAGACCTTTGAAGACCCTGTCAACCCAATAGAGATATAGATATGCGTGATTATGTACGAGTAAAGAATGTCAAAATCTAGAGGTAGGTTGGTAGGTATGACGGCATTGAAATTAAAACAAAATTAAAAACTTCAATAAAATGGAATATGGGATCAAAATTTATAAAGAGTATGAAACATTATAATAAAGAATTTTAAAACAGTTACAACATTTATAAACCTAAATAATTTATTTCACTTTGAGCATATTGAATCGCTTTATCAATTTAATAACTTGAAAGTTTCGTTTAGTTTTCGCTTTGTTTATTGTGCCATTTATATTTAATTTACAAAGTTTATAATTTCAAATTGAAAATATTTTTAGGCCATTAGTTTGCTTTAAAAGTTAAAAGTGCTTTAAAAGTCAACGTGAGGGTAACAATTTGTTACTTTTTACGTAGCTCGAAAATCCCGAGTAATGAGTAGAGCTAGAGCGTATAAACTTCACGTGCCATTTTTACGTTCACGTTGTTTTAAAATGTAGTTTTCCAACGTAATTTCTGTGGCGATGTGTCGGGGCAGACGGGGCTAAGAGGAAATAATTACAAAATGTCACCTGCACTGGGTTAATGTTCCCCGTTCTCCCCGACCGTTAGTGCTTCGTAAGTGTTCATGTTTTACAAGCGGGCGCCATTTTGTTTTTTGGTAAATTAACTTGTCCGGTTCGGTGGAGCGGTCGCCTGGTTTTTACAGAGATTTTCTTTTGGGAAATTTGTGTTAATTTACGCACACACCCATAATACACATTCTATTCATGAATCTGCTCTTCATAGAATTTACCCGCATCTCTTCCCGATTCAGTAGGTACTTACGTGTTTAGTCGGTGGGCTGACAACCCATCATTACAGTAACACCTAATTCGACTGAAATGCTTTTTTCACACACTTTGAACGAGGTTCTTTGTTAATCAGGCGAAAACGGCTCTGTCTACCCCGTAAAGGAAATAGGCATGATTTCTCTATGTAATAATCTGTTTCATGCTCTTATGATAGCAAACTTGCTTATGCTTGGCATGCATGAGTTCGCAACGTACTTTGTTTTTGTATCGAGAAAGTTGTGTATCTTTTTGCGGGATATTTTAAAGGTTAATAGGGTCGGACAGCTGCCTGTTTGTTTGTAGAGTGGAAACTGTAATTGTTTTGCTTCGTAATCTTGATAAATTATCTACTGTAAGTTTTTTTTTATATATGCACTGACAAATAAGTAAGAATACGCGGTCCGCCTGACAGTTGGGTTTCGGACACCGTTAACCTATTTCTCTTTCTATCCTATTTATTTTATACTATATTTAGTACCTTGTTCATAAATAGGAAATCATTTTTGCCATACTAAATCAAGATTCATTTTCTAAAAACGAATGGAATTGAGCTGTGAAATTGGGTTCGAAACCCGCTGATGTAAAATTTTATAAGTTGTTAAATAACTTTACACACCTCTGCATTATTATATCAACATAATGTATCAAGGAACTTGCGTTTAAAGCAAGAAAATAATCCCAAGGGATTTAAAGTTGTATGGAAATCCTTAATAGCCCAAGGGTTATTATGTGATTTGAATTTGGAATGTCATGTGAACTACTAAGAAAATAATTTTCAGAAAAAAAAAATATGGCTGTGTGTGTATTAAAACTGTTGCCACACTCGCCTTCTGCGCCTCCCGGCGAGTGTAAAAAGGCTGTATGACTAGTTATCTGTATGTGCTCTTTGCTTTGTATAAAAAAAAGAAAACGCGGTTTGATTTTGCAAAAGTTTTTCTCTCATTGATTATTACTTCCATTTCGTAAATTGTCGAGTGAAATTAATATTTTGACTCCAGAAGACATTGTGACTAGTATTTTATCGTATTTTGTTATTTATGTTGAATATGTTAAATACGATCAATTCGTTTTTTGGAAAAATACGTAGGTAGTGGATTGTGAACGTGAAGTGTAGTTCAGTGAGTGTGAATTGACTTTCGGATCTGTTGCTTCTGGTATGTTTTCAATATTTATTTATGTATCAATATTACATGATTAGGTATATTTCTGAGCTTTATTATCTTACAGACGCCTGCCACCGTCTAAGTAATCTGTGCAGTAGGTGTGTAAAATATAGTATGCTCCTCGGGAATAAATGTGTCTTCGCCTTGGGCAGACTTGAATCCCTCGCTACATTCAGGATTCTTGTCATAATTCCCTCGCTTCGCTCAGGAATTAAAGATTTAATTCCCTCGCTGCGCTCGGGAATTAATCCTAGAATCCTTCATTCCGCTCAGGATTCAATATGCTGCCCGTGACGTTAGACACTGCTTTATTCCCTCGTTGCCTAATATACTATAAAATGCCTAGGTATTAAATTAACATAGTAAAACAAATTGTTTTTTCATTGTGTCTATTCTAACACAATCTGATAATAAATTAGTTTACTACACAGCGATAAATAATAGCAGACCGTTTACACAATACATACGCAGACATTTCTCTAATTAGTAGCGCCGTAGTAATAGCAGGGTATCCATTGTCTGTATCTAAAGCAAAGTCAGTATGTAGATTTACATTATTATACCACACATTAAATATTAAGTAGCAGATGAACGAAGAATCACTATGAAAGGGTGCATCGGGTCGATCGACTCGAAACCCTCTAAAGATAAAGAACTATGAAAATACATTCAAATAATATTAACAAGAGAACTGTTACACTCGTATTAACCTTAATATAATCTAGCTTTATGTTTCCTTTTTATACCTATTTATTATTAGGTCGGCAACCTATCGCTTTATATGTATTTTCTATTTCTATTTTACAACCCTCTCAACATACTGTAGGTACATACTCCATTTAGGTGTCGGCGGCACAGTGTCTGTCTACACCTTTGTATTATGGTAGCATACTAATTTTGTATGCACGTTACGTTATTCTATATCCTGGCCTTATATTCATACTCATGTACCTATACGTAGGTACCTATCTATACAATATCCGTTTATACTGGTTAAGTTCTATTAAAACACAACACAAGCGTTTTTCATAACGATTTCCATTTTGATGGTGCATTTTTATATTCCGAGCATGTTCCCCGCTGAATTGGGGATATTGATTTCTTTGTCTGATGTTCGGGGACTAGGGGTTGAGAAGTTGTCAGGATGTACTTTGAAAGGTTTGAGAGTCCGGTTGGAAAAGAGCCCGTTTCTTTACAACTAAAGTTTTATACAGGGCTTGCAGATCAAATCTGTCTCAGGTATGTTATAGACGCTGTAACTCAAAGACCATAACAGAAGAAATAAATTAAAGCCAGATGAGTTTGTTATTCCAGTGGAAAGTCATCTCAGCCATTCCTTGTGGAGCTTCGCAGTGAGTACAATCAGCGCAGCGCAAAGATTGCCCTTTGCTATAAAATGTAGACCCTGTGCCGAGTCAAAGATACTTCTAAAGTCTACATTGACTTGCTCTCGACCGTACGATTGAAACGACTTACAATACTCAGAATAGTCGGGAAATAAGAATTGTCTTCGATATTCCGTCGTGAATACTTTTGATCTTCTTTTGTAACATAAATATTTTTTTCCGCAACGGGATCCATTTTGGTGCGAAATGAAATACGGGGGCGTTACGTTGGGATTCCTTATTCAGGGGTCCTTCGTTTACAATTTTGAATAATCACAAATGACTATATAGAACTAACTTTAACGTTATATAATACCTACATACAAGCACAGATGAATATAATAAGTATTATACATTACATATCCATCAAAGACAATCTCTACTTTCACATAAAAATATGCCGTATTCATTTAGTGTTGTGCCGGTATCACGTACAAAAGCAATAAGATATTATATACGTATGTAATTTGCGAAAATTTTCTCATGCGTGAAGCTACGGCATAGCCTACGTGAGCCTATAAAAACATAATGATCTCAGTAAATAATATTGAGTGGCTGGCTTGGCTACCGTGAATATACTTTCTTGTAAAATATTTTATTGGAAACTTGTGTTTTCTCTAATAATTCATTTTGTTGGCAATTAAAAATAAAAACAAATTACACGCTAAGAGTATAATGTTTAATTTTATACCTTCTTTATTTGATAGCATTTTAAAAGTGACTGTTCATTCATTCATTCTTCTATCTAAACTCTAAATGACCCAAGGAAACAACCAATGTCGTGTTAATGACCGAATAATACGTAGATAAAATCACGCTTGATAAACATTATATTAGTGATACCATGTGATACATAAGATTGGAATCCGTACTTTGGCAGTACATTTTTACTACAAATGACATTATTAAGGCAATCGGTTTCTTTATTTTTATGCTTTCCTAGTACCTAAACATATTATATTGTGTGTGATGTGATATATTTTATCTTAATATTCGAAGTCGGATTGTTTCAACTTTTACACCCATTTAAAAAGAACTTTCAAAATCCTACACATGTTTAAAAAATAAATATAACATACAAATATGAATAAATCTCTAATTCATTCAACACAAAAACACACACATTTAGTTATTTGTGTCAACACATTTTCCTCGAGATAAAACCACATAAAAGTGAAACATTGTGGGCGCCATTTTTTATTTATCGTGGGCTTGGCTTTAGCTTCAAATAATATAATGAGATTTTCTGTATTTATGAGTAAAATATAGCCCCATTCGTTATTCATAAATGTAGCTACTTCGTTTGGAATAAATAATACAAAATTACTCTCAGATAAACGATGTTATTTATCAATGTTTGGTTTGGCTGGTAACAATATAGCGTTCATGTTTACCTTAGTTAAGCGGCAAACTGCTTGAATATTGAATGGTGTAGTAGACATTTCACTTTTTTGCTCAAGATGTTTGCCGGGAACTATACTGTATACAAGTGCTTGGTTCTGTTCTGGCTTCGGCTTCGTTTGCATACCGCTAAACGCAGGGGAAAAGACGTCCATTGTGAATCTATCATTCGTCAGTCGTTATTAGCACGGCGACTGAAGTAGTTTAAACTTCTGATCTGAAGGTCGTAGGTTTGATTCCCACGGAGAAACACAAAGCTAATATTTGATTTTTCACTTTGTGAGATTTTCCTCAGTGTGGTTTGGATAATGCAGGCTGATTAACCCTGACTGTCAATAAAAAGAAATTCCGCCTGCGGAGAGCACGTTAAGACGTCGGTCTCAGTCGCTGGCTTTTTTTTTATAGTTGTCATTCGTTAGACAAGCCATATCAGAGTAAGAGTGGTGCTTATAAGGTAGTTTAAAAACTCTGACACTAGAGCGTAGGTCGTTCGACTCAAAAAACCACTGAATAGAGGAAGATAAGCTCGGCGCTGCCTGCGCGGTGATCTCGCAGCACGTCCGATGTGAACAAAAGCAATTTGTGTCCGCACGGAGTGACTTTGTACGTGCGGCGTGTGTGGAGGTGTTTATTAGCGCGCTATTGCCACTATCGGCGTAGGTATGTGGCTAATAGCCGCGGTGTACCCGACCCGGTACCCGGTCCCCTCCACCCGGGAGGTCACTCGATATCGCGCACTAATCTCCAATTCTCGCCACTTGGCCACTTACACGTGATTTTGCGGACGCTTGTATGACCCCATTAATTAATACCAAACGCAGCAAAGTCCCAAGTTCCAAACCAGGCTGCACAAAGCCGTATTTCGATTAGGCAGTTATGAATACCCGGATAGTTGGAAACAAAGTAGCATTGGCGGAAATCCAACGACATTTACAATTCTGATTTACTGTACTGCATGACCAATTTAAAAAGTTATGCGCCGTTTTACGGTAAAGAATTCCAGATTTATTAACTGTAGTTCATTACTCGCATTCTGTTTGACAAATATTTGGTGTAATAAAAGAAACAGAAGCGAATTAACGTCGGGAAATAAAAAGGTTTCTCGGGAATGTTTGTGTAAGCGTCTGAGAAACACGCTCGCCGCCGCTTGGCGGGCGGCCAGGGAGCGCTCATCGCAATCACACAACACACACACATCATTTAACGACAAATTTACCGTGTCCCGAAAAACACGTATTGCGGGATCTGGAAGCAATTTGGAGTTCGAAAAGTGGCAATACGCTACGTCGTCGTATATTACAATGAAATTGTGAAACGTTCCGCTCCTATTCCCGCAACATGTGGCCGAGTGCGTCGAGCGTTCGCGGCTTTATTGTCGCTCGTTTGAACGCAAACAAACAAGCACAGCTCCGGGCTTCGGCACTTTTGATAAATATCCCTTCAGCGCTTTTCCATTAATGTGGAGGAGACAAATGCCCCGGCGGGTCGCTACTCACGGCATTCCCTCATTAGACCGTCCCCGTGCGGCGGTCGCCCATCGTCCGCGTCCCCTCGTACCGCGATCCGATTGCGATAATCGATTTTATTGCCGATCGCTATAAAATCGAGCGATAACTCGCGGCCGTGTTTGTTTTACTTGTCACACATTCCATGTCGTCGCGAATCAATCGCTATTATTTCAACAGCGACCAGCCATTCTCCACAGCGGAGTGGCACAGTCAATACCGCCTCTAATTTGTAGGCAATAGAGTGCTGATGAGAAGCCAATTGTTGGTAAAGCGGAACCAATCCACTCAGCGTATTCTCGGGGCGAGTTTTAAATAGAATTTTATGTTCAAAAGGTTGTTGATCTTTTTTCTCAACTCACTTTACAAACCATGTTAATAGAGCGAGAAGACTTCTCGGATATTATATTTCCCATTTGAAACGCGTGGGCCATTGTGTAAAATCAGATATGAAATTCCACTAACGAATGCCAAGCGAACAATATTCCTAACGTTTACCATTAGAGTTCATAACTGATCAGGCTGAATACGAATCGCTAACAAAACTTTATTAATTAAACTAACAACACGTCGTCGGTAAGTTTGGAAACGTTCGATCGGCCGTGCGATCAGGCACAGCGTTGTACTAATTTGCAAACAAGCTATTATAGGGGCCGCAGTCAAAAGCGCGCCAATAGAATTAAAATACTATTAAGCTGGTATAAAGTTGATTGAGTCGGCGGGTAGAGTATACAGTGCGAGGATAGCAGGAGCGTAGAGCGTGCAGCGGGCGAACATCGCTTGCTTGTGCTCCTGTAATTTGATTTGGAGTGGTGCGGGGAGGGAGGGGAGCCGGGATCGATACCGCGCGGGGGAGGGGGGAGCCTCCCGCGCGGGGAGGGACCACCAGGCGCGTGTTGTTATGGAAACCGTAGCTACCCTCGCGCCTTCCAGATTTTGTCGGTTGTCCCGGCAAATTAAACAAAGAGGATCTCTCTCCGATATTTCCAGGTATTTCACGGATCCCATTTTCGTAGTATGACGACGATGAACTTTTATTGGAATTAGGGTCATTCATAAGAATGTTAAATGAAATAACTACGAAAGCGTATTAACTACTTATTTATCTGTAGCATCATACATAATACAAGTCATTGCAGCATAAATATACTGCAATAAGACCAGCTGATTTGCAATGAATTAGTCTTTAATCAAGCCATTATATCTAATGATGATATGATAACAGGTATTCAATTCTTAGCACTGTTAGCATTATCATGAATCAATTTGTATAAATTATAATAATGACAAATAAGAAGTAATATTTTCTCGTATTTTATGACACCGAATATTATTGAAAGCCGTTGTGTCAGTCATTCAAATACAATAGGGGTATTGATGGTTTTTACAATACGGAACACTGTTATTAGTCTGTGAAACGATGCCTGACTGAACATGAGAACTCAAATTGACGTCACTGTACACGGTCGAACAAAGTGCGAAGTATGATCGTGGGTATAACGTTTATTTGGTGCATAAAGGTTCAAAAAACCTGTTACATTTACAGTTTTAAACTCACGATATTTTAATCCTGATACTAATGATGCGAGGAGAGCTTCATTAGAAGAAATAACTGCTACTAAAGAAGACTTGAAGACGCAATGTGACGAGAAGGCTATAAGAAAGAACGCTATTATTAGAACAGAGTGAATGTCGCAGCTGAGAAAGCTGTAATGACGTGTTTAGAGGTGTCGCTGGGTCCGCAGTTTGCATGTACAATTGAATAGGCTCATTTAAACCGAGACCGAGAGATAAGCAGACATGAAAGGGCGGGCGATGATGCTAATACAGTGCACTTAACCTAGCCGGCGGCACCTTGCGGCGTCCCGCCAAACTGGTTCCTCCGACCTTCGTCGCGCTCCGTGTGCTCATGTTACCCTGGTACCGCCGATCGCTTTGCTCGATTGATTCCGATTATTTCCGATTCGATTGTTGCAAGTTTGATCGGATATCGAATTTAGAGGACCGGTTTAGGTTTGTCCTGTGCTGGTGGCAGCCATGTCAATCTTTACAAACTATAACTAAAGTCAAAAAGACCGTAGGTATCTAATTAACCAATCGTGATCAAAATTGATCAAGTTCTGTTTTTATCATCAAAGTTAACTGAGTACAAATCTCGTGACTATTATAATTATACTTACGACGCACAATAACAGTACAATAGGTAAACATAAGTACAAATCAAAGGAATAATAAATGTTTGCGCGAAGCGAAGGCTAAGTTAATACTGTTAATATAAAAGAAACAGCGAAAAAGAAAATGTAGGTATTCCACAAAAACTTCTCTTACATAAATATAATAATAACAGGAGCTATACCGAGAGAATCGGGAAAAGTTTATATCGTTCCCCAGCGAAGCGGCGCCATTTTTGTCGATTTTGCATTATCTTTCGATACCTCCTCACACTGCAATATTCTTGTTATTTCTTGAGTATTTCCATAATCGCTCTATCGCCGTTTAACTTGAGATATTGCTTGGGAACCAAAAACTCAAATGACGGACAATTTGTAACCCGCGATAAGTAACGCGTTATCGCCGATCACAAGCCCAAGGCATTCCAAGTTTGGAGAACCTCACTTATGACACGCACTCAATTAATGACTCATTGCACTCCGACAGACTCAATATTTTACAAACATCCATATCACTTTCAAACAGTGTTTAAACAACAACAAACAAATCCATTACAGTTGGATCGAATCGTAGCTGAAATCAAAAGTTAAATGAAGGAGACCACATTGTTTCCAATCAACGACGGATAAGTACGTAAAACGTCGGAAGTAAGTAAAATGGAACCAATTTTCTTTACACAGGCCGTTGACAATCGCAATTAGTCGACCGTAGGAATCATCGGTGATTATGATTAAATTCATCCACGCCGGGAACGTGGCCGTTAGCCTTTCCAACATGGAAATGGCACGGCGATTCATGGTATGGTAATGAAAGAGGCGTCTTTCTCTAAATGGCAGGGTTATCCGAGAATCGCGACAGTATAATCGCGTGAACACTATAATTGGCCAGAATGGAGCGAGATGGCGTGCGACTCCACCGCCCGATGGCGGCACAACTCACTCGATTGCATTTGTAATTGTACGGATTTATTTAATTGTTCGTATAAATCGCTATCTCCACAAACATCGGTCACAGTCACAGCTCGATAATTTCCATTTTTTGCAAAAACGTTCCGAACATCGGGTTTCTTATTTAATTACTTTAAAAAGGCAGAACATTAATTGCATAAGAATTTCACTAAAACAAACAGAAAATAACTCGATAATGACGAGGAACGAGTTGATAATTGAATCCGTCGTGACAAAGAGGAGAGCGCGGAGCCGGGAGCTTATGAAATTGTAGGATTTCGAGTCGGGGTAATTGCTCGTTACGTCGCCGCCGCGGTAATGTCGCTAAGAAATTTCTCTGGGGAAATGAGAAAACAAATGAGAGAGCTCTTATCTACGCATTACCGCGGCGTACAGTGATTTACGAGCCGGCTGATACACTCCACACGGCACACGGCACATGCCGGCGACGCTCGTACTCGACTCGACTCGTACCGGTTCCGGCGAGCGCAAACATAACCCGGTTGAGAAACAGACGTGAATTGAGTGTTAAACATGCCAGTACAGACGTTGCATAAATGGTTTAACACAAAGTGAACACAAACGAGATTTGTCGACTGATGGCTGTCACGCGAAACGGCGTTGCGGCTTGCAACAATCGTGATCATCAAACACGAATTGTTTTCAAACGCCGAAAGCGAGCTTCCACGGAAAACCTTTCAGGGCTCACAAAGCAAATTGCGCGTGAACTAATATTTACAATGAGCCCGTTTTGATTGTCAACGGCTCGACTCGATATAACGCGGTGGGAGCGATGTGGGGTTGATTAAAGTACGTAAGCCCACAATTACACCGTAAATAGTGCTGCCATTACGAGCGTTCTGGGAAGATCCATTGTGATGTGACCGCCGCAGGTAGTTTCGGGTTTCGACAGATGGCAAAAAAATAAACGAGGCCTGACTCATGATCATGAGTCTTCATCGAATTAACCGAAAAGGTGATGACATTAAAACCCGCAGAATAAAATTAATATCAGTCACAAGAATGTACTGCGAGCTTCAGTTGAATGAGACCATAAAATGTCGGTGGGAAATTAAACGATGAAGTGTTCAAGCCGCTCGATGTACCGTTGCGAGGCTCTTTTATTAACCGATAAATCATCTAATAAAGTTGCTGCCACAAACGTCTCATTGAAAATTTGAAATTGGCCGTGGGCTGCGATCAAATGGAGCCCCATTACATTAGCATAGCGTTTAGTTGAGAACACCGTCTTGAGAGCAACAGAGCGGCCGCGGGCGAACGGCAAATTGCCAGTGGGCGGCGCACCGCGTGATCCCGCGACCCTACATGTAAAACATTCCTTCTATACTCAAACAAAAATATTACAATGACGAAACACTTGATTAAAACCCACTCTGCAAAGCAACATGAAAAGGAAAAAACAACGGTGAATGTCTTTGAATCCAAATTAAAATTAATCCATCCGGAAAACAGAAGGATATGAAACTCGCACAAAAGGGACAAAGGAAAAATTTCGAAAAGGAGGCGGGCGAGATGAGAGAACAAAAAGAAAACGTTTGTGGAGCGCTCTCGACGAGCGAGCACCAGGCGCGCATACCGCGACCGGAGATGTACAATTAAACCACAGATCTAATCAAGTGTGAGTTTAATAGAGTGCTGCTGATCAGCCGAAGAAGACACGCACCATCGTGGACTGACGAGAGCACGGATTGCGACAGTTACATTTATTAATGTACCTTTTGTCAATACCACCATCCAATAGCAACAAACCGTTACTAGATTAGCATCGCCCGCAGCATTGTCTGAGAAGTGAGGCATGAATTGCGTTTGTTCAGAGGTAGCGGAATTACAAACAACTCGTTAAAGCCTATCGAACGGTACGGTAAGAATGAAGGTATGATTGAAAAGCCTGTGGGGCACTGCAATTCAATTCCTTAGAGGGTAAAAAGCGCGAGGCAATAAGCACGGTGTACAATAACAGATTCCATGAAAGGGAATAGCGTTCGTGCACAAAGTGTTGTGCGGACCCCCCGCGTCTCCCGCAGTCCCGCTGAGCGCTCGAGCAGCGCCCAAAAACTCACAACCTCTCACAAATTGCTCACCGAGCGAATACTCCGAGCTAACAAGCTCCTATGTTTTAAACATTCCCTCATGTTTTGAATCGGGACTAGTCATCATGGATTCATTGAGAATCCTCAAATTCATATCGTTGAATACTGGTGGAATCCTTTGTCTCTTCACCCAGTCTCATTTGCATTGCAAAGTTTTGAAATGACAGCTTTATAATAAAACAGACAATTAACACAAAGAAAGTGGAAGCGCCCATAGAATTGCTTTTTACATGGACGACGTTTTTATTGTTTCGAACGATTGAAACGGCACGTACGTACAATCATCATTTAAATTTTCACACATCCTACAGCGGTTATCTTTAATTGAATGTCGTCGCGATTGCCAATACGATGACCATTAGACTCGATAGCTATGAACCAAGTCGGCTTGAATATTTATTGCCGATAAAACAAGTTGATTCATTTGAAAGTTTTAACTATTCAAATGCCAGTCAAATTCATGCTCGTATCTGTGCTGACAAAGAAAGCATTGCAGCTTGTGAGAACTCACAGCTCTTGAGTTTTCTTTGGACGGTTTCCTTGCATGCAAGATTAATGGTTCTTGCTCTTCGGTATTCGACGCAATTCCACCTTCATTACCTCTGACCCTTGCGTCCGTGCTCAATTCTTTAATTTATTACAACCGGGCACCACATCGGTCGTATATTGGTCGTATAATTCCGTTGTCAACCTTGCGTCAACCGGGTAACCAATCGGATATCCATTTACCTGTGTAGGTAGGTAAACCTCGGCGTCGCACAATACATTACTGATTCAGAAGCTCTGATTGATATGTTGTCGTATGAGTATCGTATAAAACTGTCACTATATTGTAAGTGATTGCAACCCACACAACATCGCAAGGGTATCGGTGAAGTGTTTTTTGCATCTTTTAGATAAACGATGACATCGTTTCGGTCACTTTGTTTATAACATTTCGCTTTGATTATGCTCTTTTTCTTCTGATGTGTGGGTTGATCAAGCAATCATTCTTTATTTGCTAAAATGTTCCATGCTGGACTGAGCGGTAGATGAACTTAGAATATTCCAGTCGCTTCTCTTGTCGGGCGTACCTACTGTAGAAATAGAAATCAGTAGGAGACAAGGGTTCATTGCAATTTAGAAAAACGTTTGTCTGTACCATCATTAATACACAGTTCGTGCTTTTTAAAACTTGCTTTTCTTTTCTTTCTAAAATGGCGTCAAACCTTCTCAGACATGGCGAAAAACACTCTTCTGATGTCGTTGACGCTTCTCCTACCCCGTAAGGGATACAGGCCTGAATACTTTAGTATGTGAGTGTGTGTGAACTAAATGTTTCTTCTATAAAACGTTATTTAGTCGAGTGTCTTCCTACTCATGATTCCGTTTCGAGTAGGTACTATTGACAACTCGCGTTCAGGGTCCTCGATTCGCTCTTCAATAAAATCCTTTGTGAGGCGACGCTTTCACGTTTTATTGTTGGTTGGTTTGGTTAGTTTACTTTTACGTTAGTCAAGCTTGTCTTTAGAGTCAGAATAAAAAGAGTTAATTTGCTTGTATCAATAGAAGAATAGAAGAGAGTAATGTAATCGTATCGTGTGATATATTGTACCTACGTCTACCAATTCTAATAAAAGTAGCATGTTGGTAGTTTGATTTGGGTAAAGTATAGTACAGGGAAAGAGACCCAAGGCATACGTATACCTTACTTCCTTATATTTCATTGAATAGGTACCTATGTAATGTGCCGGATTCAATATATTATTCCATCTAAAGTGGCTTGTATTAGATACCTACTACGGCAACACGCTGAATGGGCAATGGGCAATATGGGCATTGTACACAGGAAAGTGTCAGCATAAGCAATGTATTGGCTTTTAGCTCTCCAGACCTCGCCTTATCGGCTCTCGCAGCGTAAATGGGAAGGCAAACAGCCAGTGTTGACACGCCGCGATTCGGCCGCTTTATAAATATTTCAAGCGGTCGGCGTGCCATTATCCCATTAGGGACAGGCTTTCATTACTCAGCTTGTGTTTGTGAGCTTGTGATGTGGATGGGAAGCTATTACCGATGTTCGCGGCACGTACTCCTCGCACACTGGTCGTGCCCTCTCCCCCCGCGGCGTCCCGTCTCGCGCCCGCTGCCGCCGGTCGACGGCCCAAAGCTCCTCGCTCGACTTCAACCAATACTTTCGTACTTCATAACCACTTACCTCACTGTTCACCGGCTTCCTCCTCGCCACCACAACAATCCACTGTCTTGTCAACGATCGATACGCACCGACCCAACACCGTAAAAGCAAAGTAAATTACTTTTAATCACCATTCAACACAAATGAACACGGTTGACTCGTTTTCACTCAATTTTTCTCGGGTTTCCACTCACTCGCGTACAGTACACACTCGGCAGCCAATCCTTGGTTGGGAGGAATCCTTTTGGAGAGTATAAACAAATAACACTGAGATTTTCACGAGAAACGAACAGCGTTCAGCGAAACGCACGTCAACGCCGCATTGAGTCGGCGGGCGACCGCGGAACTCGGTACGGCCACGCTACGTGTCGGGCCGGTGTAGTGAGTGCGAGCGAGACGGCGCGAGGTGCAGGGCGGTGGTGCGAGCGGGTGGCGAGAGGCTTTTGCGAGGCGGGTGGTACAAATGAGAAGGGCGCTTGCTGGGCACAAGCACAAGCGGCGGCTTTCGGGCTTCGCTGTCGCCACTAGTGGCGCGGATTGATCCACACGGTGAATAGTACAGTAGATAATTGTTGTTGTACTATACTTTGCGTTGGCTTTGATGGGACCATTCATTAAAAATAATTACAAAACAAATAAAGCGAGCGATTTATTGTAGACTAAGGTCAATGACCTTGTTTGTGAGTAGCTATGCATCGCACTCATTGCACTGCACCCCGACTTTCCTTATTTTATTTAGTACGGCCTTTCTTATCTTGGTACCTATCAATCATTTTTGTAGTGATTACGTGACTTATATACCTAGATAGTCATATGTTACCTAACCATCAAACCTATATGATTTTATCTACCTATATCAATTCATAGGTGCAATGCAAAGGTTCTATTAGTAGGTACCTTGGTAACAGAGCAGAGGTAGCGCCACTTTTAGTAACAAATTAATTGTTTTGTATGTAGGTATGTATCCCTTACGAACATTTTCATGAATTAGGTATAATTAATTATTACGGTTTGCCACAACATAAATAATAATTCTTCATTTTGTAATCCATCAAGTCTCAATTTATACTAAGAATCTAAGCTTTGTATGGAATTATAAATTATGATAATTTGGGTAATAAAATGCAGAATTCGTTCATAATGTGGCAGACTATAAATATAATATTTATGAAAATGTTTGTATTTGACTATAGGCGCCACATCTGCTCTGTTACCTCCGATCCGAAGACTATATCTTCTTGGATTTAAAAACTTGACACTGGCACAAAGTACAACTAGTGCCACAACAAAAAAAAAAAAACCTACTACTGTTACTGGTGAGTTGATTCAGCTGATCGTCAATTTCATTTCGCATACGATGGTCACATCCCAGAACGTCAACGACCCCATAAAGGGGCGTTTATTTCGCCACGTCTGACAACCTCGTTTCCCTCTTCCGCCGCGCTCATACGTAACCTGTGCCTCTACTGACTTCTACAGTATACCCGGGAAGAGAAGCAGCTGGCACATTATACAGGGTGTAAAAAAGTGACCACATGTTCTACTATTTTTTTAAAAATTTAAAATATAATTCTGTTTTCTCCATACAAAATGCTCCTCATCTACAATTGGGTACTTGACTGGGTAGTTTAAAAAATTCAAAACGTTTATACTTAAAACTGATGGCTAAAAATATTGTGGATTTCATTCATCATTAAAAAAAAAAATGCACATTTAGATTTTATTAATCGAATTAAAAGTATATAAGTTATTGATTTGATTAGGCAATATTTATTAAAATGTGACGTCATAATTTACTATTTTCATACAAAAAAGCGTTTTTGACATTTCATAAAAAGTTGCTGGTTTGACTAGTTGGAAAGTAGCCAATTGTGTATGTAGAAGACAAATTTTATTTTTGAGCCAAACTTTTTGTTGAAAGTTGTTTGATATTTTTATTTATCATCATTAGAACTAGGTACAACTGTCTTTTTGTGTGGCGCTCTCAAATATATTTGTACTCTTTTTTGTTTGTTTATCTTTTTCAGTCCATTTTTGCTTATTTCATTTAATGTGTTTATGTTATAAACAATAATATGTTTTATGTGTAATTAAAACTAATGGGTTTAGAAGGCATTAACTATAAATCAAAATGCATTCATTATTGGTATTTACATTTATTATTACTTACTTACATTTTCAATTCGTAATCCTCGACATTTAATTTTGTTGGAAGTGTGAGAGCACTGAATCACAGTATAGGCCTCGATTCACGCCGTCCAGTTACTAATTCTAATTCTTAGTAGCGCTGTCACTTTCTTATATTTGACATAAGAACAGGATAGCAAATAAACACATTACTTTGACATTCCTAATCTGACATTAAATTGCTTAAATTTGGCATTAGATTGCTTATTTAACGCAAAATAAGGAACATGCTCTATGCTCGGTTCTTATTTAAAGCAGCTTATGTTAAATTAGGAACGTCAAACACATGTTTTTATTTGCTATCCTGTTCTTATGTCAAAGTAAAGAAAGTGACAGCGCTATCTTAAAATTAGTTAAGAATGTGGCGGCCAGAATCGAGGGCAATATGTGAGTCTGACGTTAGCCAGAACGTCAGACTATTGAATTATACTGTGACTGAATAGTGTTCAATACTATCCACTATTAAATCTACACCTTAAGTATAAATAAATTAAAAATCTATTTTCTATTGTAAGAAAAGAACTTACTTACTATTTCGGTATAAATTTAATTTTAAATGTACATTTAGATTCATCATTCAAAACTGGTAGGTATACAAAAAAATGTGCAAGAACTACTGCATTTAAAATAAGCGCGAGTTTTCTGTAATATTTGGCTTAAATTGAAGAAAATACGAATTACATTTGTCAACTAATAATTCTATTCTTCCTGAAATGTATTACCTAACTAAACACCTATTAGCTAACATTTTTCATTCATCGCGATACATAAATAATCGCTTCTTTGTATACAGTCACTTCTGTTCTGACATTTTATTCAGTCCATATTCACTAAACAATCATAATTTTGTAGTCTTTCCACCTTTGACCAACAAATATGCACAATAAAATAACATATTATTACACGTAAACATTCAACAGGTATTTAACACAATCACCATCTCATTAGATACCTATTACACTTGAATTTTACGCGCGCTTACATCTTATAAACATGTATGACGTCACTTCAATACCTTAAAATGTGGATCATCATTGATACAGCTTCAATACCTTAAATGTGGATTGGATAAGCAAATTACAAAACAACTAACATGGATCAAATTTGACACTAAATCAAGTCTTGCAAGAGTGGATTAAATCCAGTTATAATTTCAACTTCATGTATCAATGTGAATCCCGCTAACACCAAAAGTCCCAGTTAAGTAACATATACACACAGTCCATGTTTTATTTCACTGTTACAGGGTTATCACAGTCCATTCAAATGTGCTGAATTTCCTTTAGAATATCAAACCGATGGCCTTTTCCGGAGATATAGCTAGTAAGGGACGATGACACTTGTATAGTAGATGTAGATGTTTAAATTTAGTTCTGGAAGAGGTGGGACTCTAGTTTCAGCGTGTAGTTTTAAACCCACTGTCTCATTCTAACTTATTATCTCAGTAAGGCTTTACGCGAGTATAGTGACATGCATGTCCGTGTGTGGTATCGCCTCGTATGCCTATGGCGGCGCGCCACTCTAGTTTCATTACGTCGCAGAATGTCCCTTTCGCAAAATGTCCCTTTTACATAATATACTTTTCCGCAAAATATCCCTTTTTTGACAGATTTAGTTCAAATCGTGGACCTACTATAAAGACTTAAAAAAATTTCAAAGGGGCATATTGAGAAAGAAATATTATGAGAAAAGAACATTTTGCGAAGTTACCTAGAGTTTTAGGGGCGCCCCACCGCGCTCATAAGTAATCTGTGGTTTTAGCGTGTAATTTTCTGCTCATCTGATTGTAGCTCATTATCTCGGAAAGGTTTGACGTGTGTAACATGTTGCTTATGTGTGTGGTATCGCCTTGTACGCTTGCTGTAAGCCTGTGGGCCGGCGGCCTACTGCGGCAGGAGCGGCACCTCCGGGTAGGAGGGCTCGTGCTCCTCCTCGGAAGAGTGGCCGCTGGCGTACGAGGGGCGGCCACTCTTCTCCCTCAGTCAGTATCTGCAACAAAACATTGGTAAATGAGAGACTTCTTCATATTTATTCTTCGTATTTGTTTGCTATTCTGTTCTTATGTCAAAGTTAAGAAAGTGACAGCGCTACTAAGAATTAGAATTAGTAACTGGACGGCGTGAATTGAGGCCATTATGTAAAAATTATAATAATTAGCTAAGAAAACCTAATTTGTCTTGAGCGGCCTTGTGTACCTTATTTCTTCGCTGAGTGTACACGTAAAATATCGCCCGTAATGCCATTGAAATATAGTCTAAAACGCATACAAATGCGAAATAATTTACTGAGGTTCTTGCCTGAACTGTCTGAGTCTGAAGTAGCTAAAGCAAGCAGTAATAATAATATATCATCTCATCATCATCTTTTTCTTGTTCCAGTAAGAGCTGAAGTAAGCGCATCTTCAACTGCTGTTGTGTGAGAGATGTTTCAACTCTAGGCGGCCTAGGCGCCTGTCTTGCACTTGATGCAGTGGTCTTTCTGTCAAGTATCAAATAAATGCTATTGGAGAAAGACCACTGGGCAATGTAACGTTATAATAACAATATCTTATCTTCACATTCAAGTTGGTCTGTTTGTTCCCACTTGAGTGATAGATCTAACTATACTAATATTATAAATGCGAAAGTAACTCTGTCTGTTTGTTTGTTTGTTGCTCTTTCACGCCTAAACCGCTGAACCGATTTTGATGAAATTTGGCAGAACGATAGATTGTAACCTGGAGACGGATATAGGCTACTTTTTACCTCGGGAAAATATCTCATTCCCACGGGAAATCTCAATAAACCGCGGGGCGGAAAGCTAGTAGTTTATATTTTTGACAACTACGAATCAATATCGTAGAGTGGAGACCAGACAACTGTGCAAAATTGACTTTCCCATACAAAATGACCACCTCGATCAGACAATTTGTATGGAAAAACAAATTTTTTTTTTTCATTTCCTTTCCTGAAAGAATTTCCTGCAGGGCTATGATGCGCACTGTAGACTTAGATTTGTCGACACTTGTTGCAAACTTAAGTATGATTAATGGCATGTACTTTACCGTTGTGAAGTGCGCAACGAAAGAGATAATGTGTAGACAAAACGAAGTCTACAGTGCGCATCATAGGCCCCCTGGTGGTAGTTGTTCAGTTTCTTTGACGAAGCAACTCCTATTAGTTTGCGGGAAGCTGTCCCTTACACCCCGTATTGTATCGGGTCTGAGCGCGAATGGTTGAGATAGGTATTAAGAGGTAAATACTTTTGCCCGAAGTTTGAGAGTTGACTGTCGCGGCGCGGCGTCCTCTGCGTCATTCATGAGAGTATGTTGCACTACCCTCATTCACTGTCCTCGGCTTGTTTATCGGGAGAGATACCCAATGCAATTTATAATAAATTGTGAACAAAGCGTGAAAGTTTTAAGCAAACATTACCTCCTATAGTTGTCGTGGTTGTCGGTGTCGGTGTCGGCGTAGGGCGCCCAGTGCGCGGGCGCCGGCTCCCCGCCCCCACCCCCGCCCTCCGCGCGCTCTCCTCGCTCGGTGCTGTTGCTCGTGCCTGCACATAACAACAACATTTTAATACATGTTAAATACATTCAATCATGTCATCATGTTTCTTACAGGTAAGTATAACGGCACCCACTGGGGATCAAACCATGGCTCCTAGGGCGCTGTCTTGGGGTGACTTTATTGAAGATCTTAAGATGACCTTTTCGAAGAGATCTTGGAATGACCTTATAGGAAATCTTGGGATGACCTTCAGAGATCGTGGGATGATCTTATCGGAGATCTTGAGGTGATTTTATTGGGAGAACTTAGGGTGACCTTATCTGGAATTTTGGGGTGACCTTATCAGAAATCAAGGGATGACCCTATCAATCAAACATCTTGGTATGATCTAATTGAAGATCTTGGACTGACTTTATCTGAAATCATCGGACACCAAGGGATAATCTTATTTGGTGACCTTATCGAAAATATTGGGATGACCTTATTGAAAACCTTTGGATGACCTTATTGGAAATCTTGGTATGACCTTATGCGGTCTTGGGGCGACCATCGAAAACCTGGGGGTGACCTAATCAAGATTTTGTGTGACCATCTCGGAAATCTTGGAATGACTTTAATGATCTTGGGGTGACCTTATCGGAGATCTTAAACTGGCCTTATCAGAGAGCCCACGTTACCTGTCAAGAAGTTATATGTAATACTCACAAGTGTCGGAGGTCGTGCGGGGCTCGGTCGCGGGGGTGGGTGAGGGGGAGGTGCTGGTGGGGGGCGGGGGCGACGCGGCGGGCGGGGAGGGGCTGTCCAGCGAGATCACCGCCGCGCTGCCCGCGCCGCCCGGCGACCGGTACCCACTGGATGATACCGCGTCTGCTGGGGACAAACACACCAATCATATTTTTGTTTTATACAGGACAATAAAAAGTGTATATATATGTATAATAATATACGTGTATCTATATGTAAATGTATTGTAGTTATTGTGCACCCCACCCGCTTTA
The DNA here is from genome assembly GCA_029255725.1 of Scrobipalpa atriplicella. Classification (NCBI taxonomy): domain Eukaryota; kingdom Metazoa; phylum Arthropoda; class Insecta; order Lepidoptera; family Gelechiidae; genus Scrobipalpa; species Scrobipalpa atriplicella. The sequence goes on from JARACY010000377.1 coordinate 39,516, forward strand.
CATTAGGTTTCTATCCTTGGACCCCAGGTTGCCTGGAAGAAATTGCTACCTAAGCAATAAGGCCGCCTTCTTTACACTTATGTCATGTTATGTATGTTTAATTTGTGTTTTCCTGTGTACAATAAAGTATTATTTGATTTGAAGTGTATGAATCCTGTTAGGTTTCTATATTCCACTATATTGTAAGTTTTTTTCATTTCACCAGCAAAGCTGTGAGGCGCTATGACATCATGCTGTGAGAAGTGGTTCATCCTTTGATATGAGGTCGACGAGCACTGCAGTGTGCTTGCACGCTTTTCAACAATATTCCCTTGGAATCTTTCACTAACGGTATTCTCCATCATTCGACGTCATATCTACCAGGACCGCATCACCTACAGAAGTTAAACTCACCATTGGAGGAGTAGTTCTCATCGTTCTTGATGTTAGTCCCGTTGATGGGTGGAGTGGATTCAGGCTGCGGGACCTTCCTCTTCAAAGGCAGTTCATCTTCGAGTTTGAAGTGAGGTCGCAGTAGACTTGCGCGCTTGTTACCAGCACTTCCATAGATTCTTTCACCGACGGGAATCGCCATTATTCGATGTCATATCTACCAGGACATAATCACCTATAGAAGTTGTACTCACCATTGGAGGAGTAGTTCTCATCGCTCTTGATGTTAGTTTCGTTGATGGGCGGCGTGGATTTAGGCTGCGGGACCTTCCTCTTCAAAGGCAGTTCGTCTTCTGAGTCTGATGTGAGGTCTACCAGCACCTCGGTGGGTTTGCGCGTCTCCCCGACGGCCGCGCGCTTGTTGCCGCCCCCACTGCTGCCGCTGTCTACTGGGATCACCTCTGTTGGGAGGACATGGAATTAATTTGGATGAATGAAAACAATTTGATTTTGGATAAAGTCAAACAAATTTTTAGATTATTATTTGACGTCGATATCAAATAGATCTTGGGGCGACCTTATCGGAAATCTTGGGGTGACCTTGTAGGACATCTTGGGATGACCTTATCAATAAGAGACTGGTAGTTTATATTTGTTGGATAAGTATTCCTCCATTGCCATAGACAAAAGTGACGGGCGCTGGGCGTACCTAGGTCGTCTGAGATGAGGGTGACGGGTTCTTGAGTTGGCTGCGCGGTGACGGCGCGCGGGGGCGGGGTGTGGGCAGACCACGATCCATCAGCGTGAAGTTGGATCTCGTTGCACTCGGATGATAGCCGTGAAGATGTGAGGACTTCTTGGAAGTACCTGCGAAGAAAGGTGAGTATTAATTTACTCTAGCGTGAGAATGTGCGTTTGACCCGCTGTCGCCAAACGAGCATTCGTCAGAGACAGACATCAATGGAATATATTTGTAAAACTCACCCGTCCACTACCAGGGAGTCATAGGACGCGGGGCGGTCGCACACGGGGCACAACCACGTGGGCTTCCTCTCGTTCATCTGCAGGAACAGAGACGCGTCGAAGCACTGCAGGTGGGGGCAGGCGGCGGGGCGACACGGACACGACATGCGCATCTTGCCGAGGGGACACATGAGGGACACACGGAGCGAGGTCGTGGCTATCTCGCTGTCGTAGTCTTCCGAGAGCTTCTCTTTTACTGTGGACAAAAAGTTGTATTATATGATGGACATTTAAGATTTAATAAGTAAATGCAAGGTTAAACTCTTGCCTTTTCTGATGTTCAAAATTTTTTTCTGATAAATTAAATATACCGGGTGTAAGGGACAGCGTAACGAAAACTGGTAGGGGTTGCTCAGTTAACGAAACCATGGACGAATAAAACAAAGAGGACTTATTTATTTTGTATGTGTTGTGGAGTCCAAATGTTTTGATAACTTACTCAAAGACCTCGTATAGTCCGGATTCTTGGTGCCCTTATTCTTGAGCCTCTGCAGCAGCTCAGCTGACGTCAGTTTCCGCACCATGAACACGCTCAAGACGTAAGCTCTGGAGAAGTCAGCCGCCCACGTGACGTGTATGGTGTTGGCGACGGTGGGCGATAGTTTGACGAGAGACGAGATGTTGACGGGTCGCGGCGGCCGTTTGGGCTCAGGGGTCGGTTTGTTTGTTGGTATGGGGTTCTGTTTGGGGGAGACACGTGGTAAAGTTATTTAGACGTGGTTAAGATTTGTATAATCTACAAAATGATATAGCTATGTATGATGTTGTTTAGTTTGATTGCAACTTCGATAACAAATTTTTTTTTTAAACGTAATAGAGTTTAAAGAAATAAGCAATTCAATTCAAGTAGTAGCCAAAATACAATATAATACAAAATTCTTTATTGTACAAAGAAATATTTACAACATAAATAAAAAAGGCACAAATGTACCAGATACTTACTGGCAATGGGCACATTTTGTTATTAACTTTAACATTAACGCTAGGTGGGAAGTAGTCCTCTTGTTCACATGATGTCTCTAGTAGACAAAATCTCAGTTGTGCCTGTGGACAAACAGAAATAACAGTTATAAGAATGGCACGGTTTTTTTGTGCAGCAATCAAGCCTAAGAGCTCCAGCCAAGCAAATGAGGTCACTATCCGCTGAGAGCAGACAGAAGTCAAAAGCACCTTCACTCTTTACATCTTAACACATTAGCTGCTAAGTTACTCTTTGGTAAAAGCCGGCCGTGCTAACCTCAACACGCATAGCATGTTCCCCGCACTGCCGTTGCGTTCGTGTCGAAAACGCTACAGCTGTGCGGCCGGCCCGACCTAGCGTGTTAGATAGCAATACGCCAGTGCGCGTCGACACGCCACGCACAGGCGTAGATGCTACCGGGCACGCGCCTCGCGTGTCGAGGCGCACACGCGTCCGGTAGAGCCGAACACGCGTCGTCGGTTCACAGCACAGTCGGTTACTCAAATTCACGCAGCTACGACGCGTGTAGTCGTGTGAGCACAGTCGCTACAGTAAGCTCAACACGCATGAGGGATTTTAGCAGTCAACGTGTTAATTCTAAGGAAGGCAAAATTTCCCATAAAGTCTATTATGTGTCTCACCTGTATAACATAGTCCAGCTTATTGCTAGCGCCGACAATGTCCTTGCCCGAGGCTATCTCGGTGGCTTGTTGCGGCGTCAGGTGGAATATGTAGGTGCCTTCCTGCATGCGTCCGGCTTGCATGGGCATCATCGTTGAGGGTTTCATGAGTTCTGCCAGTACGTCGTAGAAGGGCAATCTAGTGTGAAATAGCGACGAAACTTAGATTAAAAAGGTAAAAATTGTAGATTCTTAAACAGTGCAAACTAACCGTCACCCCTGTGTTACGGTTTGGAATTTATATCGTCGAAGCTTCTTTTACAAAAAGAAATTGGTTTACATAAAAATTAGTGACACATCTTGAAACTAGAAGAGTGCTAGAAGTGATTATCATATCTGACTTTTACTTGGACGAATATACCACTGGACTCGAAAATATGAAGTTTTACCCTTTACCCATCTAGCTAACGTAAATAAACCAACAATGTCAGTGCGACTTTAAAGATAAAACATACCTTCGAAAATGGTAAAATGTGCTGTATTGTTTTGTAAAAACCTTAGCAATGAAAGTAACATTTATTTTTATAATTTTGTTTATTTTTGACAAATTTTCGTTGGCTAACATTGTTGAGAATATAATCTCTAAATAGACTGTCTTGTCTTCTTTAAAAGAAAAAAAATGCTCTTACTTCTTAAACTTAACATCGGGATGAACGGGGAATGGCGGCAGCGGTGCGGTGGGAGAAGGCGAGGGCATCGGCGCGAGTGTGGCCGCGCCCGCGCCGCTGCCGTACCCGTGGTACATGCCCGACCCGTACATCGGCTGTTGCCGCGCCTGCAAGCGTCACACGTCTGTTCTACTTAAGCAGCAAAGTGAGGTGAGGAGAAATACTATCTATCGCCAATGAGATTATATTACACAGATTTACACACAAAGAATAATCACAAATAAATTGATCACATAATCCCTCAAACTGATATACATGACTACGAAAATATTTCCGTAGTTATTTCGTACATTATAACTAAGCAAACTAACTATCAGAGTAAAGTTTGTTTGTTTCAATTGTTGGGTCAATTATGTATGATAACATCTCTCTTATCGTTTAAATATCTGCCAGACCTCCGGCGCTCCCGGCGGTAAGACTGGCTGCTGTGCCGGCAACACTGTAGGAGGCTTTCAACTCATATCAGGCTGAATATCACAACTCCTGAACCTACATCAGGCCGAAACCCTCACCGAAACAGGCAGCGACTGTCCGCGCGAGTCCTGCGTGTTGTACCCGCTGTGTGCCGGATGCTGGTACATGTTCCTGGAACCGGGAATGGCTGGTGCGAGGGGGTCCTTGCCCTGTGACCCCCCACCCGGCACGCCGCTGGACGGCAGGGCCTGATTGTTCCTGTGAAACAAAGGTCTTACGTCACACGGGGACTTGATGCTGGCTGTATTTTGAAAATTATTTTTATATTTAATAAATAACATATGTTGTAACAATTCTTAAATGATCATGAAACATTATAGATTTTGTTAGCTTGTTATTATTTTTTAGTTGTAATACTTAGTATCATAGATTGCATACACATAAAGACAGACAAATTGAATTATGGCATGAGATCACCTGAGGCAGAACTAAGTAGATGTCTGCTTACAATTATTTTATAACTACACCGGGACATACACAAATTTTTAACCATAATACAGTAAACAGAAAAGCTTACAATAATAAACCACATTCTTCCCTTTCATTTCAAAAGTTTGGATTTTTTAATTTTATTTGTTTAACTTTTAAAAAAAATGTGTTGTGATTTTCCATTTAAATTAGAAGTACTTAATTATTATATCATGCATCTTCTTTTGCAGGAACTAACCGCATTTTGCTTGATTTTGATTGCGATTTCTGTCCGTTAACGGACTTAATGTATTTCCAGTTGACATGAGATGGTCGCTCATCAACAATGGTTAAAACACGATCTTCAGCGAGAGAAAGATTAGGCCGCTTACAATAACAGATTGGCAGGGTAAGCTTTATACACAAGACATTTATTAGACCTGAGTTACATTTCTGCTTATGAGCCACTTCAGCTAGTGTTTTAAATGACTCATGTCTTAAGCTAAACTTAGAAAACTAAGCTTGTTTATAAAATTTGTTTACCAAAACTTTCCTCTTTTGGATAAGTGATTAATGACTAGCAAAAACAAGTTCAGTCTTCCAATATGGCTATAAGAAAATGAGACTTTGCAACACTATCTAAAGGCAGATTGTGAAAATTGCGCGGCTCATGCGACGGCAGCGACCTGGCGCGAGGCGGACGCGGGAACTGACACTTGCCTATTATTGAGACCCTTAGAAGTAGGGCGGTGTCCGTTCTCAGCGGGTCTGAGTCGCGTTCTAAGTTCAGAGGTCCCATTTTCGGCGGGAGCGGCGGCGGTCTGCGCCGCACTTAGTACTCTCGCTGAAGATCGTGTTTTAACCATTGTTGATGAGCGACCATCTCATGTCAACTGGAAATACATTAAGTCCGTTAACGGACAGAAATCGCAATCAAAATCAAGCAAAATGCTGAAGAGATTTTCTGGAAAATTTCTTCGACGTTGAGACAAAACAGCTCTGCGAATCTCCATATTTCTCTTACACCAGTTACTGAAATTAGTCAGAAGGGAAAGGGGCTAGAGACATCTGCAATTGAATAATTATCAACTCTTAGTCGTCAATGGTTAAAACATGTCTTACAGCTCAAATAAATAAACAAACCACACAATTCCTTCAACGTAAATTCATTTTTAAATATTTGGCGGTCCTTCATAGTGTACTTTGAAAAATTATTCCACTGCAGCTGTGAAAGAGTTGCTAGGGAGAAAAGAACATTAGCAGCCTTCAACAACTGACAAACCAAGTCAGGAAGACAGGAGCTAAACGGTAAGAGAAATACGAGACAACATCCTGTCAAGGAAATTTTCCAGAAAATACTGATATTTTAACCAGCAAGCTTCTCTAACTGTAGACAAGACAAATGTTAAGGTCTTTAAATGGGTAAAACAAGGACTTAACTTGCCAAGTCCTGCTGTTGTATTGGCATGGTAGAGTTATAGAGGATTCAATACTCATTTGAACTGCTATGGCCATAGCTCCATAAATCCACCCTAAACCAATGTTGAGAGGAGCTTGCTATAAGATAGGGAACGGAACAAAGGACCATTTATGGAAATTGGACATGTTTGTTTACTCAGTTAAAATACAATGTAATGAATGTGTTTTGAAAACACCATAATTTTCGGTTGGAGTGTAGCCTTTGGGGCACTATGGAAAAAAGACATCACAATTTCTTAAGGGGTCAATTTCGTCCTGACCTATTCTTCAACAGATGAAAGTATTCAACACAAAGTTATGTCTGAATTACTTGTATTTGAGTTTGATTATTTCTTTAACAGTCGGACATTTTTCAGTTATTGCAAGTACATAAGGGATTGATTCCAGAATATACAATTTCAATACAATACCACCCACCAAGTCAATGAATCAAGCTTTTACTACCAACAGGTAACTAAAATTCTAAAGTTATGATTTTGATTATATTTTTCAAGCCAAACTAAAATACCTACTGGTAATTGAATGTGTCTACTTTACTAAGAAATAGGAAAGAGGCCGCCCTTCACATGGTCCTTCATATCTTAATGTGTAGGACCTTAAAATCGATAAATCGATCAAATTTCAAGAATTAATTATCTACAAGTTAATTACTAAATTTATGAAAATAGGAGTATTACAGGCCAATCTTGTCAACAGAAACTATCAGAATCTTGAGTTTTACGGAGAACTAATGGACTTGAACCAGTAAAACGGTCTGAGAACCACGTTCGACATCGACACAGAATTACGTTACTGAGCCGCTTCACAACACCCGGCAAATTTTTAAAACAATTACTATTGTATTATAATAGGTTTCACTCAGACAAGTCATTAGATTCTCCGCCCGTCAAAATACCATGGTAAATTAGTAAAAGATACAAGTTTTCAGCGAAAACGTACACAAAAAATAACCAACATGGTTGTCAGGTGATCAAAACAAAGCATACTCACCATGATATCGCGTTACCGTAATCGTAATATCTACTCATAATTAATCTAAGTTACAAAACTGCACTAACATTTAAATTAACGTGATTTATTATTTACGAAATATTTTTCACACAATGCCATATCTTGACGCTTGCTGCACTTCAGCCGCCATATTGGACATAGACTAAATAATTTGGTTTCTATTGGATGTGTATGTCCCGCTTTATTTTAGAAAGTTAGTTTTTATAGTTTTATTAACTTTATGGCATAGCCGGAAAGTTATTTTCACGGTTTTATTAATTTTGAGACAAAGGGGCTAATCATATTAAAGCAAACTCACCTTCTGCGGTTCATTTCCTTGGTAAACACAGGTTGGTCCGTGTCAACAATTCATGTAAAGGCGCCCATTCACAAACTCCATTCATTGACAATAGACTGAGCACGTCACTACCGTTTCCTAATTTCCGGTGCTGTACTTAAATATCGAGACTTTTTGTTCGGATACACTTACTAAAACACGCAACTTCGCTTTAAACCTGCTACACACAGTGCCGCTGGCACTGCAGCAGCCTAGAGAGGTGGCGTGCGCCACGCACTGGCTACAAAACTGTTTTTTTGAACCACTCGAACTTCAATGCGCATACGAAAGAGTAACTTTCGCATACTTTCGCATGCCAGCCAGTTTGTATGGAAATGCGCATTAAGCAGCGATTACATTACCTTGCCGATCGGGCCCGTTTTGACATTACATTGCTTGTGCACGAGTCTTACTTGAAAAACTACTGAAGCTAAGCAGCAATGTATATCAAATCGGACCCGATCGGCCGGGTAATGTAATCGCTGCTTTAGTTTCGAGCGGTTCAAAAATAGCAGAAACAGTTGCTCAACAGTCGAATCTCCCTTCGATTTTACATAGTCACTAGTACCTTTTAATCTTACAATGGAGTTCGGTCCGATGACGAAGATAACCCACTTGAAAAACAACTGCTTATTGCTAAACATTTTGTACACGACTGTACAAAGAATATCCAAACGTAGTGCGTTTAAAAACTATTTTAAAAGTGTTACGTTTTCATTCATATATTTAGAAATAAATACTTTACGTTACTAAGTACACGCTACGTGATTTAACTATAAATATAAACTGGCTTTGATCTTTGATGGCCTTGTACTGAGAAAATCACAAAAAATGATTCTGAGTTTACATTATTGCCTATATCAATTTTCAGTTTCAAAACGCACTTTTCTAGGCAGTGTCTAGGCATCATGGAAAAGGATGTTGACGTCAGAACCGTTTCCTACCACATAGTGTTGCACTATTTCCTGTTATATATCGATACATTTCAAACTTTTTCCCGCCATATTTTATTTTACCTGCATGGTTATGTGTTTGACCAATAGGACTCTATAAATAAAATACAGTCAGAAGTTTTCATACAAATTTTATTATTTAAATTTATATTAATAACATTCAGAGAACATCGTTTTGTTTTTACCTTGCCATATAAATATACTATACAGGGTGTAAAAAAAAAGAACTGCGTTCCTTAAAAGCACATGTTTTTCTGATCTACAAAACAAAACACACATTAAATAAATTCATCTTCCCCTAACCGTGCCGTGCACCCGTGAACGCACTCATGGTATAGCACACTGCTAGGGATGGGTCACTATGACCAGTTTCTGTATTATGAATATAATTAAAAAAAAAACATATTCAAAGTGTGTTATTGTTATATATCACTAATTAAGAACGCAGTACTTTTTTTACGCAATGTATACTGAGATGTATACTTACATAGTTTTGTAGGAAATTTACAGAATATACTATAAACTGCACCGTGTATGTGCAGCTTAAATAGTTTACAACAAAGAACAATGGACAGTCCATTTCTTGATTTTTGATTCACTTCGGCAAACTTGTTTGTTAGATACTATGAGATACAGGGAGTAAATAAATACTTAAGATAATACACCCTGTATATAAACATTGAACTGGTATTTCAATAGAACTGGTATTTCACCAGAACAAATGTTAATGTATGAAATGGTATAATATGCTTGCTAGTGCAAGTACTCAAAACTTCATAAATAAAATCATCATACGCCGATCAGCTGATTAATTTAATATGTGGAAACCAACAACACAAAACATTTATTTATACAGGAACAAGGCAAAAGAAGAGGTGCAATCATTTTAAAAGAGCTCAAAGTACAAATTTCCTCAAGTATAGTAAGTATGATCTGCTAATTGAGGAATTCAGACTTTCCGACCTCTTTCTTTTATAGGTACCATAAGTAGATACAAAAAATTCTATTTAAACTTACGTAAGTAATTATTATTATTTTGTATTCGGTAGTTGTAAACATATAGGTATATGATATGCTACAGTCAAAACTTATTTTGACCATCTCATCTTGTTTTGACCTCATTAAGGTGGTTCGATGAGCTCCCCAGCGCCCTCCCAAGAAATAAATTTATTGCGTCTAAAATATAAACATATTAGTGAATATTTTACGTTTTGCAAAAATCGAAAAACATAGAATGTGCCAGCTGCATCTCCTCCCGGGCATGCTGTAAAAACCAGCTAAGGGATTCGAGGGTTTCAGATTATTGCAATTTAGGCGATGGGCTGACAACCTGTCACTATAGCGATATACTACCACAAACACATATAATAACCCTCAAAACTTGTCAGAAGTGGCGGAACGACCTTTGGGTTGTTTTTCGCTCTGCCTACCCCTTTAGGGATAAAGGCGTGATTTATGTAATGTAATAAGTTTAGATTATAAATAACAGATACCAATTTCATTACGATAGTGGTTGTACCTGTAAGTATGAAGAGTTATGATTTCTTTACAGAAATTTAAATTCACTTGTATACTTTATCAAGCACATGCTTTTCTTTATAGGTTACACAAAATACATTTAAGCTGTAATATCCATTAAGTTAGAAATATTGGCTGGCATTCTCTGATAGCTAGTCATAATCATAATCAAAGTTTTAAGAGATTTATTAGACTTAATTTTTTTATGACCAAGGCCTGTGAAATAACCATAGTAGAATTTAGCTGCGCTCTATTCAAATATCCTGATTTGTTATTTTTGGATTTAAAACAGTATTTTCAAAGCCAATGACTTTGGTAAGTTATAAAATTATATGGTTAACTGTGGTACCTAATTATAGCCTACACTAAAACTTACTTTAAATCGAATTTATACACATTAAAAAAAAAAACACTGTTTTGTTTTGGTTAGTGGCTAAACTTATTCCTTTCAAACAAAACGAAATGCCTCATTTGATATATCATGTATGAAATAATAAATTCCGAAAGACAATCGTGAGAATTTAAACCATTAAAATGAAGTCGAATAAAACGATACAATACAGATAAGATTTGAAGAACAAAACAGTACAGCAACCAGCCTTTTTCTTTTTTCTCATTAAGTCCTCTTTCGTAGCACCACCATTTTACATCCCCATTATCAAGTCTTCTAATACCCCAGTGCAAACTTTGAATACTTCTAAGGCCATAAGGCGTATCTACATTCCAACTCCAATTTAGCATAGAATGTTCAATCCTGGTTCAATCCCTTAAAAGTGGGCGACAGCACATTACGAAATTCTCCACCTACCCGCATACACTTCAGAAGAGATCCATGTCATCGTTGCACATGACCTCGAGGAAGTCATCATCCTCGTAGGTGATCGGTCGGTCGGTCCGGTCGGGGAGGGGGGAGCGGGGGCGGCGCGTGGGCGGCGAGGCGGGGGGGTTGTCGGTGTGTGAGTGCGCGTCAGTGTCGCTCGAGCAGTCGCGCGCGTCGGTCGCGGGCGACGGCGGCGGGTTGGATCCGTGCTCCGTCTGCACCGTCGCCTCGCCGCCGCGGGAGAGCAGGTTCGGGAGTTCCGAATCTGTAATAGAGGTGAACATGAGCATGTGTGGTATATATATTCTTTATTGTGCACACAACATTTAAAATAAATAATAAACTTAAATCTAGTTCACTTAGTTAGTGGTAAGCGAAGATCAAGAGTGCACATGGGGGTGGGGGTGGCTATAGACTTTAGCTATTATCTGGACTCTTGAACTCCTGGTTTCTCTTCCCATCTCCTACTTATTGCAAGAACTGGTTTCGTATCGTACTATCACACAATCAACCAGTACTACTCATCTAACTGAACTAGAAGCAACAACTATGTCAATGCTATCGATTCATGGAGAGCATGACTTAATTAATTCTTAAATTTGTTGCCGTCCCTTTCTGTTCTCACAGGATAGACAATAATGAGGAGGTGACCATGTTAGTCAAAATTTAGTGATTCAGTGCGCTTAGGAATCAATACCATTCATCATCCTAACTGAATGCCCGATTGAGGGCCCAAGGCCACAGCCCAAACCCTTATTCAGTCAAATAAACTAATAACAAAATGGCCACTAACCTGTGAGGCTCTGTTTGAGTTGCTCGACAATCTGCTGCTTGCTTCTAGTCCGGGAGCGCTTGATCTTGCGCTCCTCCGTGAAGATCTGGTTGTCCATGGCCTGGGACACCTGATCCACGTAGACCACTAACCTTTGAGGCTCTGTTTGACAGCCACTACTGACCTGTGAGGCTGTTTAACAGCCACTACTAACCTGTGAGGCTCTGTTTGACAGCCCCTACTAACCTGTGAGACTGTTTGACAGCCACTACTGACCTGTGAGGCTCTGTTTAACAGCCACTACTAACCTGTGAGACTGTTTGACAGCCACTACTAACCTGTGAGACTGTTTGACAGCCACTACTAACCTGTGAGGCTTTGTTTGAGCTGCTCGACGACCTGCTGCCTGCTTCTAGTTCGGGAACGCTTGAACTTGCGCACAGTCTCCTTGCGGTCCTCAGTGAAGATCTGGTTGACCATGGCCTGAGACACCTGGTCGTCACGCTTTAGTAGAAAGAAGTAGATGCCGCCTGGTGTCCGGCGACGGGTGCCATTCTGTGTGAAAGGAAATTTAATTAGAAGAACGGCCATTTTGAACAGTTATTTCAGCTGTATTTTTTTGGGTTTTCTGTAGAAAAACTGAATGCGCCTATTGTTTTGGTCGCGTAGTACATTCTGCTACTATGCAACCAAAACAAATTGCGCGCTGCTGAATATGGCGGCTTAAGGACATCATGCACCTAATTGTTTTGGTCGCATAGTACATTTTCCGTCCCTTTCGGTGGCACGCTCAGCTGCAGTCTATACCATTCTTCTAAGTCTATGGTTGTAACCTTGTAACTTACCATGACCATCATACCTCCGTCTGCTTCTACCCTCTGTGTTTCTTTGTAAATCTCTATAGCCTTACTTGGTCCCAGCACCTGTACAATCCTCTCTAAAACGAAAATCAATATGGATGTTAACATCAAAATTCAAATTTGTGAAGAAAGCTTATTCAGAAGACTTAAATAGATTCCATACCAGTGGAAAGCATGGTGTATGTCTCCCCAGCCATCCTATGGAGATACCACCCCTACATTGAAGTCCATAAATTGGAGTATGAATAGCAGCTAGGTAAAAAAATCTTTGAAATCAACTTTAGAAACTTTAATATGAAACATACATATTAAGTAGTCATTACATGTGGGCTAGCTGGTGTCCAGTTTTGCTTAGGACAGCTGTTCATGTTAACACTTACCTACTAAACTTTTCTTTTCCTCTGACAATTTCTCAGCAATATCTGCTGCAATATTTTCAATTAGATCATCGGGTGTGGTTTCCAAGTCCGGCAGGAACCTTGGATTCTGTTTCTCTTCCATCTCCCTGTGACTATTAACTCTTTTTCCCAGTCGTAACTTCACATTAGATCTATCTGCGTGCCTCCGTTTATTAGATGTGGGATCACTATCTTTGTGACTGTTTGCGAAAATTTTCTTTGTGTTTTGATAGTCTTCATCTAATCTATACTTTATTGTATAATCATAAGATTCAACTCCATATCTACTCTTTTTTGAGACATCACAGCTCACCATGTCTTCAGTTAATAATTCCTCCTGAAATATTTTCAAAAATTACATTCCAATTCATTCCATCCACACAAAAATTACATTCTTAATTTAATTATACAAAACTAACAAACTTTACTATTCAAATTACAAAGAAAATACCAAATAATAATAAATAACCATTTCAAAATATAAGATTTACATTCATTTCAGGAGATTCATCAATTATTTCATTGGCTGTTAGGCCATCACTAATATATGTATGAGTTGTGTATTTAATTTATAGATTTGAAACACACAATACACAACAATGTTTAACAATATTGTGAAAATTTGATCTCCATAAATATTTCATACAGGTATTCTTCATGATAGAACTAGAGACTTATGTCTGGATGTAAGTTTTTTTAATGATAGTAGAGTAGGTCTATGTGGTCAAAGTTACCTGAAGAGCCTTGCACCAGATATTGTATTTTTCTTTCTTATCAGGCTGGGCCGGCGGCTGCGGCCGGCGCGGTCTCAGCTTTGTTCTCTTAGCGCGGCGCCGCGGTTCCTCATCTGACTCCGATCCTGACGACTCTTCTGGCGAAGGATCGTCGCTTTGCTCATCTTTGATCTGCATATGCACTAATGACGGCGGATTGAAGGCTTCCGGACGCTCCAGTGGTATATAAGTACCTTCCTCGACGTCTGAATCTTCCAACTGCAATGATACAACGCGAATGAAAAGCGCATAGTAACAGAACGCCCTGTGTCAAGTCGTAAAATATTTGATGTGTTATTGGTTTTAAATTTGCGTTCTGGAACTTAAATGCATATCTGGGTGATACAAGAGCGCTTAGGAACAAGGATAAATGGAAAATATTCTACTTTTAGTGGGAGCTTTTATATAAATTAACAAGTGTAACTTGGCAGATGAACTTCTGAGTAAAAGTTCGTTCTAACCTCGCCTTCTTCCCGTTCCTGGCACACCTCTATATCCAGTTCACCTTCTGTGGTAGACATCATACTAATGGTGGTCAGCGGCGTTGAAAATAGCAAGCACATTAAATAATAAAGCGAAAATACAGTAATTCCGCCTTTTATCACTTTTTGCCAGCTGTCATTTGATAATCATAGAGTATAGAGTTTTTTTTTGAATTTCTTTTTCTTTCAGCCAAAGAGGCTAACAATTTAAGCCGCTACAGCCTTTCTACACTTGCGACATTTTTTTTTCTATAATCATTTTTTTATTTTAATTGGCAACACTGTTAATATCAAAATGTCAATGTCAAACTGCAGTAAAGTCCGCCTGAATTTCGCGTTAGTTTATTTTAAGTTTTTGCAGCAAAAATTAACAGAAAACCATTAAAAATGGCACGAAATAGCAATGAAAATGAGGACGATAAAATAGACCCAGCATCTGTTACGTCTAATGTAAAAACTACTTTCAAACAAGTAAGTTGACCAATGTTTAGTTAGATCGATTTTTTCGCAAGTTTTTAATAATACTTTCTATTCGATATAATTTTCTTTCTACTGCATTTAGCTGTATATTTTATGCTGCAAAATAAAATATAGTAAAAAAATTGGGTTGGCATTAGATATTCGGATCCCGAATTTGGACTTACTAAGGGTTGATTTATATAGGGGTTAATTACCCCTTTCAATCGACACCCCCCTCACCCCGCGGAGATGCGTAGTTTTTTTATTACACGTGTTTTAATTTACGTGTAACGGAACGTTATTTTGCGTTGCAGTGATTACTTTTAATTTGTATGAACATGAAACCACATGAAACGGAACGCATTTTCCCGCCATTTACGTGAATTTTCTCTCTGCTTTTTCGATGTGTTTTTGTTTTTTGCGACTTTGGCGTGTTTTCCGGACCCTTTAGTGCATATTGGTTTGGTGTTGACGAAATGGACCCGAATCAGCCTTCTTGTAGTTGGGACCCCCCTTCCTGTCCGAGTTCGCCGAGTGTCGCCGAACAGCGAAGCTGTGAGGGACGACTCACCGCAACCGACCCGCCGAACCCTAGAGTGTTTTTGAATAAGTGCGAGCGTAGCGAGCCCACTTAGACCCCCCCCCCCAAGCACCCCCCTTCCTGTCCGAGCGGTGACGTCGCCGAACAGCGAAGCTGTGAGGGACGACTCACCGCAACCGACCCGCCGAACCCTAGAGTGTTTTTGAATAAGTGCGAGCGTAGCGAGCCCACTTAGACCCCCCCCCCCCCAAGCACCCCCCTTCCTGTCCGAGCGGTGACGTCGCCGAACAGCGAAGCTGTGAGGGACGACTCACCGCAACCGACCCGCCGAACCCTAGAGTGTTTTTGAATAAGTGCGAGCGTAGCGAGCCCACTTAGACCCCCCCCCCCCCAAGCATCCCCCTTCCTGTCCGAGCGGTGACGTCGCCGAACAGCGAAGCTGTGAGGGACGACTCACCGCAACCGACCCGCCGAACCCTAGGGTGTTTTTGAATAAGTGCGAGCCCACTTAACAAGCCCCCCCCCTTCCTGCCCCCCCCCCCCCCCCATCATATTTCTAAAGTACTTATTATAAAGTCCTTCCATTTTTTGTCCCAATTTGCGCATTCTAACCTCAAAACTTCTTTCTTTTTTTTCTCAAAAAGGGGGGGTTTCCGCACCCCAGGGGGAGAGGGGAGGGTTCCCCTCCCTCCCCCCCACCCCTCCCACCCACTCTCGACCCTTATATATAGATCCGAATATCTAATGCAACCCCAAAAAATTCGCTAGTAAAATCTTAATAAACTCCAAAACTATTGAAACTAATCTTATGAATATTTTCTTATCAGGAAACTATAAAGGAGCTATTAAATGGCTCGTTTCAAGACAATAAAACGAAGCTGGGCAACGATGCGCTGTCGCTTGTTGTGGAGGTGGCTAAATGCCTCGTCACAGAGACCTGCCTGCGGGCTTCCAATCATGCACTGCGTGAGAGCAGCGACAAAGTAGACATTGAACATGTGGAGAAGTGTTTACCACAACTGGTAAGAAAAATATTATTTTTAATTATAAGAGATCTTTAAAATTGATAGGAATCCAATAAAATAAACAATAAACAACAATTCATGTGACTCTTTAATGCAATATTATTTATTTGGTAAGTTAATGAATAAAAAAAAATACTTACCTTCTTACCTCACCTGCTGCATGACCAAAGCATATAAAGTTACAAAATAAAACAAGGCACAAGTTTCATGACTACTTGTTTTCTTTACAGATGCTAGATTTTCCATAAAGATATTGGATGAATCATCTTTGAAAATTGGTTTAGCTCCTGAGTTTGAGACTCAACACTCAATACCCAATGGATTCTTCTTCTGGATATGATTTGCACATAGTTGCTTTTTTTGACAACTTGTGATTTGAGCTGATGGTACAAAATGAATGCTGTGAATCATAAAAGCAATAAATTTTATTCATATTTGTGAATGTATCTTAATTATTTTGATTTGAAGCCTGATTTAAAACTAGAGATAAATGCAAATAAATTTAATAAAATATACATCTGTACAACTGAATAAAAATATTAAATAACTCTCACTAACGAAAGCGAAAAGTTTTCAATTAATTGTTCCCACAATAAAATTGTATGTTTACTTCAAAATCTATCCACAAGTGTAGGTATAATGGCTACACCATAGGGACCAAATAGGTGTAGCGCGAATACCGCGCGCTACCAATCTGCTGCGGTGTACGTCCAATCGTACATGGACGGGCCTCGTGGCTCCTTCCGGCCGGTCGGACCACACGCGCTCCGCGAAGGCGGCGGCGCGGGGCCACAGCCGCGCGTCCAGCCCGCCCACGCTCAGCGTCGACGCCCACGCCGTCACCTCCGCGCCGATGATGCTCGTCCCGCTGCTGCTGCGCGCCCACGGACGGTACTCGTACACTCGCTGCCACGAGTTGAATGGCGCCCCGTTACTGCCCTCGTGCCAATCCCCCATTCCACTGTTCAAATCCCACGCGTCGACTTGCGACAATATCGTCCGTATTCCCCCTATGTATTTAATAGCGGTTCCTGCTAGGTCAGAATTATGACTTTGTAGTCCTAAATTGGCAACAAACTCCCTAAGATCAGTCTTCAAGTTTTCACTCAATGGCGACCACCACAATATTGTCAGGTTCGGCAGTATTCCGTTTACGTTTTTGAGCTTCTGGAGTGCATTCCTCGTAAATTCTAGCAGCACGGAATCTGGATTATCTTTCGGATAATGCTCTTTATAACACTCAGGCGAGAAGTCGTCGCCACCCAAATGAAAGATGTCGTCTACACCAGTGAGGTGTATGATCTCCGTATAGATCGCTTCAAGAATGTTATAAACTTGGGGATTTCTCGGATTGAGTTGGCCACATGGGGGCTCGGAACAATAAAGGCGCCAGGAGTCAGGGTTGTGGCAGTAAACCAGGTCGCCAAAGCCGATAGAGGGTCCCCAAGCCCATGCGCCTCCGACGTGCGCTGGTGTGTTCACTTCCATCAACACGCGAATGCCGCGCAACCTCGCTCGATGCACCACACGCCTTATGTCTTCGGTTGTATAGACAGCACCAGTCCCGTAAGCACCATATACGGCCATCTGAGGCACACTCGACAATTTGAACGGAAACGACTGCGAGTCAGTAATGTGCCAATGAAACGTGTTAAGCTTGCTGGCTGCCATCGCGTCGATTGTACGAAGCAAATCTTGAACCGGAAAGAAATTACGAGCTGTGTCCAGAAGTAAACCGCGGTAAGAAAATTGTGGAGAATCTTCTACTTCTGCCGCCTCCAATATAAATAAACTTCCAAAGTAGGGATCCAGCCAAATTAGCTGCTGCAACGTTTCCAAACCGTGTCGAGCTCCGCAAAATGAGCTGGCTGTAATCTTCGCTACCAAGGGCCCGTCTATCGAATCTTTTGGTTGCAATTTGAGTGCGTAACTTTCATCAGTATTGATCCGCATGCGAGGATCCCCGCTTCCGTTCACGATCACGTGCACGGACACAGGTCGCCACTCTGCAAAACCTCCTGCGTTTTTCTCCATATGCCGCAAATCGTTACGAAAGAGTTGAAACGCTCCGTGTATATGTTCATGGACAGCTTTGGAAGGTGCTGATATGACTCGTAGGTCAAATAGATCTGCTCTGATAGGGACTGCTGTCGTAGATAGGCTCACTGCCCCTGTGGGTTGAGGCCATAGCTGCATGGACGCACACAACATGTTACACGTCTCTAACGATTGCATCTTCAAGGGTCCAGTAACTTGTGTTGGTAAGCACCGATCGTTCACGCACTCCCATGTCCATAAAGGCAGTTTGTTCCTGGAAACATTACGTGCAATTAAGCAAAAGTACATTAATACTAAAGATATTCTACGTAAATTTTAATAAATATTTTAGGACTTACTCAATGAATCCGGATGCTGTACCTCCACTGTGTACTGTGTAAAAAATTAGCAACATTGTGTGGATATATTGGCCGGTTTTCAGCCACATTACGAGCTAATTTTGAATTCATTTACTGCACATTTAAATTTAGAGGTAAGGGACACAAAACTTTTTCCGCTTGGTAAACATTTGTTGTAAAAATCGTGTTTACCAAGTTCTTTCAAATACGTGACATGAACGTGACATGGTGACATGTTTTCGCGATGTATGACAAACACCAAGAAGTTTTGGCCCGGATGAAAAACTCAAGTCTAGTTTATGAACCATAGTTAGTATAAAGAGTTATTCATCTAAGGTTTGAACGAGTTCGATAAGAGCGGAATATTTTTGAAGTGAAAACTTATTTAGCGGCGTTGTGCACTTTTTGCTTGGACACTTTTTGGGATGGGTAAAAAAAAGGTAAAAAATGTTAAACTCGCGTCAGACCAGAGTCCTAACCTTTGGTCACACACAAATTGTATGCAAACAGAGGCCAAGCAAGAGGTCAACTAAAATGGCCGATCACGAATTTACCACGTTTTAGAGACCTACTAGCGCCATCTGTTGAGTTTCCGCTTCTGCCGGCACTCCCGGAGTGCAACCCGTATAATATTTTTTTCTCTTCAGTTTAGCCCTTATAGAGCAACACGGGGCCCGGGACGGCCGCGTTTCTCTAAAGTTTAGCCAGATTATAGGGTAAGTAGCGCTATTAAAACTTTTAAAATGTAACAAACTCATATATTAAAATTAAAGTAGGTAATCAATCATATTAAAATTAATAAATAATCATTCATAGGCGAAACACATCACTTAGTATTTAATACTAAAATATCCAAAATTCTCATCACTCTGGTCTTTACATCGTCAATACCCTTTTGCGGGCATTTATCTGCTATAATTTGATACACATTATTTTCTTCTAAGTTCTCCATGATTGTTTTGTTCCGTCGAGCTTCAGGCGTGATATACTGTTGCAGGAGCTCTAGTATGAATTTGTCTTCGTCTCGACTCCACGAGGGTGTGGGTGTTTCTGCTTTGATTTCCGTTTCCTGTTCATCATCAGACATGACTAGAGGCGACATCTCGGTGGAGCCGGAAGTGTCGTGTGTTTCAGTCTTGCTTACTACGGAACCTTCGATCGTCTCTTCGCCTATGTCGACATCGTCTTCCTATAAAATTAAACGGTACATGTTCTTTGGAGCTGAAATAGTACATACTTTTTCCTAGAGTAGCAAGTTAATATAGGGGGACTTTTACAATATTTTTACTTAGGGAGTTTTGGGTCATACCATATTGGTACCAATTCGTAGTTGCAACAATCACGACTTACCTAATATAAGTCTTTACCTGTCATATGACGTCATGAGAGAACAGAAAGGGACGCCAATTATTTTAGTCAATATTTAGTTAAGTCTTGCGCTCTACGAATCGATAGCATTACCTATTTATATAATATCCAATAGAATGCTCTTTATTTATAAATGTTTGGAAACATTTCCTAGCATCTGCGTGGGGCACCAAGACCACTATAAAGTAACACATATACAACGTGTAACATAAAGGGTATACGCATCGTGAAATGTGTGAATCTACCCATGAAACTGAACAACTTTCCTTAAGGAACATAGGTCGAAATACCAAAAAAAAAAATTTTGACTTCCCATACTAAATGCGCTATCAGCTGATGCATTTTGTATGGAAGGTAATTATTATTTTTTCGTTTTTCGTCCTATGTTCCTTAGGGAAAGTTGTTCAGTTTCATGGGTGGATTCACACATTTCACGATGCATATACTCTTTCTGTTACATGTTGTATAGTCTAATCATATCTAAGTAATTTAATTACTCACAATGTCAATATCGTCAGTTTCCTCTTTGCTTTCAATTTCTTCAACTTGCTTTGCCGTTTCTTCATTTTCACCATTACTGCAAAATTAAATAATTATTTTATTTATTTACTATAGACATTTCATACAAAAAAAAAATCTTATCTTTATCGTTGTGAAGTAAAGTGTAAATAGAAGGGTGAGTTCTATCATTCTATGTCCTATTCATGAAACTGATCAACTTTATCTAATAAACTCTTGTTGAGATAATAACTGACCTTGAAGACCCATCATCCATAGGAACCAGTGTCTCGTCACAGATGGTCAGGCTGTCGAGTGGTTCAGCTTCCTCCAGTCTTTTCTGAGTGATTTCCGCCTCGTGTGTTTGAGCAATTTTTTCCAGCAATGGCGGCATTTTTGCCGGTTGTTCTGATTGTTCAACAATTTCAGATCGCGTTCTTTTGGTGACATCTTCTATTGTGCATCTGTAATTTTTTTTAAGAAAATGTTTTTGAGATATTTTTGTAAAAATCGATGCGGGCAGTCCTAGAACCTGTGACCTAGGAAACAACGTTTCGTCGAAAGGGCTAAGTTTATACTGCGACACAAAACTTTCGTCAAAAATGGGGGCGCCACTTTCTTCGTCCAGGCAGCTTTTGATTATTTTGTATGAAAAATTAGGTGATACCAGTTGAAATAATTTTTGATCCGTTTCAAAAGTTTTGTGTCGCTAGTATAGGTAGCTCTATTGGTAGAACTATGTATGAAAGGCGGCTTTCCGTAAGTATCCTCTCAGGCTGGAGCCCTACCCACGACAGATTATTTGCTTTCTTGTTTGTCATATTTTAAGTATGTATGTTTGTTTGTTGATATTTCGTCCGTGCTGGGCTGGGAGCGAGAAGAATGTTTCAGCTTCTTCTCTTCCTGTATGTATGAGTATAGTTACCTCCTGGTGTGGTCCACGACTCTATGCGGGAACAGTGAGAACACATGTGTGGCGAGGCGCGGGTATGACGTCATTGTTCCCAACATGGCGGCGCACAGCTCGCAGGCCGATGACGTGCTGTCAGTGAATACTTGATTCAGTTTACTCAGTACGACTTCTCTGTCTTCCTTGCTTTGTATTTCAGTCTGAAAAGGTAGAAAAATCAAACATATACTCGTTGCTTGCGACCCGTTTCCGTAACAGCATAACCTGGGTCTTTTTTAGGCGAGAGCGAATAGGCAATTTCTGGGCAATCATGCATGATCGAATATAGTCTGCAAAAGCAGGTGAGATAACCGACAATACTAGAATCACAGACTAGAATAATGAAATAAAAACCGAAAAAATAAAACAATTCTGTCTCCGCTTACCTCAACTCTCTTGACCAAATCACCAATACATCTATGCACGAAATAGTCCTTGAACTTATTGATAATATCAGCTTGTTCCGCCGTCAGGAACCCTATAAACTCCGCATACAAGTCTATTAACTCCACGTCAAATGCCACAAACAGTTCTTCGCTAAGTCTAACGGGGTCATCGAACTCAGGGTCAAATTTGGAAAAGATCTGGTTGATTCTGGTTTTGAGGTAGATATTTCTGGCCATGGTTGACAGTCTGGTCAACTTCATGTGGAATGTTGTCACGTATTCTGTGGAGATTGTATAAAAATTTATGAATAAATAAATTGAAAATAGAAAAAAAAAAAAAAAGAATTACAAAAATAATAATTAAAAAAAGAAGAATTAAATTTTTTTTTAAAGAATTTAAAAAATTTGGAGATTTAGATTGGCAATGATGGTGCCAAGGGAATAAAAGGGCTATAAAAACCAAAGGGTATGCGATTCGGGTACTGGGTAATACCATGTAATACTTTATACATATCTTTAAAAGTAAGAAGAAAAACTTTGTAATAATAGCATACAAATTTATACAATCTTGATATTTGGAAACATAGCATAAAGACAGCTTCCCGCAAACTGATAGCGGTTGCTCAGTCAACGAAACTGAACAACTTACGCCATGTTTTTTTTTTTTCAGAAAAAAAAAAGCAAGATTTTCCCATACAAAATGACTAACTCGATCAGACGATTTGTATGGAAAAGCCAAAATATTTTTAAATTTAAAGAATTTCCTGGTGATCTTTGTTTAATTTTGTTGACTGAGTAACCCCATCAGTTTGCGGGAATCTGTCCCTTACACCCATACCCGGTGTACTTGCTGCATAGAGTAAAGTATTACATACCTATATCATCCAAACTATATTCGTCACTGTCATTTTCACTCCGTCTCTGTTCTGCATCAGTCTTACTCTTTGCAGCATTCAACATTGCCCTTATTTTTTTCTGTTCGCACCAAGATCTACTTTTATAATTATTAACTAACATGTTAAGCCGTTTAGTAACTTTCGGGAATTTTCTATGACTACAATCACAAGGCTTTTCCTCCTTTTTCTTTGGTTTGAAGAAATCTGTGATACGCGCTTGTTTTTCTTTACAAATTTTTCTGAGTAAAATGCAACACTGGCAATGACCATTTATTTCTTCAGGTTTCTTAGTATTTATAACTGTACAAGCGTTTCCAGGCATTTTTTGTTGAAGCGTTTCTAGAATGCTTTTTTCTGCATTTTTAGATTGTTCTGGTAAATCGTTTCCGACCACAGAGGTACTTGTTATAGGAGCTGTTACACTATTAACAGTATTTGTATTTTGTATAGCAATAGGTATTAGATACGCTCCAAGACTTGTCTGTACGACAGTGAACATGTTTGCTAATACACCTTGGTTTACTTGAGTTTGAGTTGTATTTCCTGTAACATTTTCAGCATTACCAGGAGTTAATTTGCTTATAGTCACAGGCACTAAGGTTCCCGCACCTTCTGCACTAGGTGTCATATTTTCAGTATTGATGACTTTAGATCTGATATCAGGTATGGCGACCTTTCCAGGAGGCACTTCTTTATTTTTATTTTGCGTTTCGACGGTATTTTCTATGCCCGCATTCCGCGTTAAAGGGTTGATGGTCATTATGGGTCCCTGCGAATGCGTATTGGAGTAAAAAACGAGGTCGAACTTATCCTGTGAGATTTCTGGCGGTGGTTTGGGGTTGACGTTGTGTCGGTGGCAGACGATGGTTCTGGTGAAGTCTGGTGGTAGCGGGTTTTTAATTGGTTCTTGTACATTGACTGTGACGGGCACGCCCTGAGGCGGCGCGCCCGTGCCCGCGCGCCTGTACGCGTAATACTGTAATAATCACCTTCGTTTACAATGCGTTCTAAATAAAGTAAGAGTCGAAAACAGATTCGCTTATACTATCTTTCTGATCAAATTCATTATCAAAATAATTCTAACAGGTATACCAAAGTTTAATATAGCATTTTATGTAATTAATTAAACCCAATTTTATTAATTGTTGTTTATTTTCTTTGGCATGTACTTACCCTGAATCGTTTGCTTGTCTTGGCGAGGTATCGAACCCATATCTTGGGCATCTCGTACTCGGGCTGTTCGTACAACGTCAGTTTTGGGTTGTATGGCAAAAGTCTGTGCTCCACTTTCGGCACTTCTCGAGTGGCGAAGAATTTCTGAGAAATATACGAAAATTTGCATCTTTTGGAATGATATTCAGGTTTTTATTAACTGCATATATAATTTTTATCATAAGGTAATCTGAAAGAATTATCTGAGGTTGCATTAGACCGTGATGAGTGGAAGACCGCGGGGGAGGCCTTTGCTCAGCTATGGGATCTAATAGGATATACATAGTAATAATCAAAGGTAAAATGAAGCAAATATGTATTTTACCATTAGCATAAAACACTACATATTTTAGCTAGCGCTTAAGCTAGCTGTGCTATGCTTTCAAGGCCCCATTATACTCAAATAGATAACTTTCGACTAATGAGGTCGCAGAAGCGCAGATCCATGACACTTGTTTGTGGGAATCAGGC
Source organism: Scrobipalpa atriplicella (assembly GCA_029255725.1). Taxonomy (NCBI): domain Eukaryota; kingdom Metazoa; phylum Arthropoda; class Insecta; order Lepidoptera; family Gelechiidae; genus Scrobipalpa; species Scrobipalpa atriplicella. The sequence continues at coordinate 63,685 of JARACY010000377.1, forward strand.
AACCTGAAATCGCGACTTATTTCGCAGGCTATACAAGATACTTACAGCAATGGGATTATCCTTATTCTTGCGCACCCTATGCACATGATATTGCAGCCACCTGGTAGATAACCAGGGGAACATGTGTTTGACCATGAGGTTGCACGTAGCTACTAGACCCCAGCGCCCGGCTTTGTGGTTGCGCGGGCGCTTGAACATCTCCGGGTTGTCTTCCACGTATTGCCAGAATTGGTCCAGCCCGAGGACAATTAACCTAAAAATAATGAAGAAATAACAAGCGGGAAATAATACTGTGAGGTTTACATTGTACAAGTGGTAAGTACAATGCATAAGTAGAGCACGTGAATCCAAATAAAGCCGGATTACTAGTGCAATGTAAACCAGTCATTGTCATGCCGTAAGACTGTAATACACATAAGGGAGCCCCTGTCTCGTTTGCAGTTGTATGTCCTCCAAGTTTCGTTGCGGGACTTTGTTAAACACCTATAGGACTATTTAAAAAAAATTGTCACATGCTACAGATCATGGTTGTTTGGTCGCCATATTTAAAAATGGCTGCCAATTCAAAAAAGTCGATCCTATCGGGATGAAATTTTGTACGTGAGTGGTCGTTGGAGTGCTGCCTTTTCTCCGGTTCAGTTACTTGTCAATACGGTCTGGTCGCTAGTCGCTACATAAGGGTATTTTTGGGGTACGTAACCCTAAAAATAAAACTGTACGCAACTCACTCGTCTTCAGGTTTCCTGTATCCGAACTTCTTGTTGGTATCGACTCGATACGGTATGGATGGGAGGAGGTAAGGGTACTGGAACACGGTGCTGTTGGCCACCACTTTCAGAAACAGCTCCGGGAAGTTGCCCACGTAGTAAGCGTTTTGAGCGTATCGGCGACGACTGGGGGACGGATAAAAAAAATAACCATATTCAAGTGTCAATTTATGCTAACACATATCTAAACAAAAATGAATTACTTTTTCAAATTATAAACATAAAACTGATGAATTCCAAGGATTTTCACACAAGCCGCAGAAACTACCAGTCAGCACAAAACTTTATCTAAATACGAGGCCCGTAAGCGGCTTTGGCGGGCTATAGAAACTGACACTTGCTTGCTGTCCATTATGCGCTTTGTGATTAATATAAGTAATAGAAATTTAAAAGAAGTGTATAAGTTTATAGAATTTACCTTCTTTCCGCTTCCTTTTGAACAAATCTGAAATAGAAAAACAGATGGTAAGACAGATTTAATTTAATGAGCCTTGGGCTCTCAAGACTTCTGAGGTAGTTTATTTGTTATTTTGTTTTATTAATGTTAAATGGACCTAAAATGTGACTCACTCGACCATCTCCTTATTCTCTGGTTTGTCTTCAGCCACACTTTCTTCCCAACTGGTCACTAAATCGAGCGCAGGTTTCAGATTGCACACATCCACTACGGAATTCGGGTTCTTATCCACCATTTCTTTTAGTTGCACCTGTAATAGCATTGGAAACATGAGTTAGGTTTACAGCTAGAAACAGAGTTTTCACCACAGTAGACAGTTTTCACTCCAGTACCTATACAAAGTTTTCACCACAGTGAACAGAGTTTTCATCAAAGTAGACATAGTTTTCGTCATAATACATTGAGTTTTCACCACAATAGACAAAGTTTTCACCACAGTAGACAGAGTTTTCTCCTGTGGGGCGCTGCCGCTTTACATACTATGTGATTTGTGACAAAGCTTCTTAACCTATGTAGATGGATGATACTGACCAAGTTCTTTTTGTATGGCGGCGCGAGGTTCCAGTGCGTGGGGTTGACGTACAGTTGCAGGTAGTTGGAGGCGCACAGCTGCACGTGCTGGCGTAATTGCTGCTGGAGAATCAGGATTTGCTCGGGGAGCACCTAAGTACAATACGACACCTAAGTCAATAAACAAGAAGGACCATCTTAAACCTATTGGAGGCACATTGCAAATTAGAATAACGGGCCTCCCTAAGACTATGATTTACGTATGTCACTAAAGAAATTTAACGGAAATTAAAAAATAAATATTTTCTGTGAGTAAAGCCGAAAAAGAAAGAGTTCCTCATCGTCAATGTTTAAATACATCTTGGATAGTTTTAAAAGTCTAAAAATTATGTCGAAAACAAGAGCCAAAGGCAACTTCATGGTCTTCACCATTTTTATCACATCTAGTGAACAAATTACCTTGACGGTGCTGTCGATATTGAGCGTGAGTTCCCTAGTGCTAGTTTCCTTGGTCTCCTCTCTCAAAGACTTCAACACCGGTGGCGGCTCACGTTCCTTCACGCCTGGCTGGACCGACACTTCTGTTTCCTCCACTTGAATGTTTATAGATTTACGCGCTCTGTTCCTGTATAGAGAAAAACAATGGACATTGTTGGTTAAAGGTGCTCATTCATTCCGATAACGAATGTTAAGCAACCTTAGCTAGGTCACGGATGGGTGACAGGTAGGGGTATAACATAATATAAGCAGATGGTCCCGGTTAATATCGTAGATATTAGTCTTAAAGCCGTTTTAAAGGCCATTGCTAAGCATTGGCGGCTTGAAAACTTTGACAGCTGGGTTAGCCACTAAAATAGCAAAAACCTTCCTAGGATTGGGTCTGATTTCCGTTCTGGGTTGCGGAGGTCAGATGGCAGACACTCTGTATAAAGAACAAATAACCTCGTTTAATCCCCTAGCGACCCCGAGAAATTCGAGCAAAAGCTAGGGAGATGATCAAGAGATGATGGATTAAAGAAGAATTGTTTTTTTTGTAATAAAACTTGATTGTGACTCACCCAGGGACCGTTTTTGTCTTGACTGTCCCGGAATTCTTATTTCTATTCTCTTTATCACTGGTTTCCTGTTGTTCATCAGTTTTATTCTCATAGCCAGGGTCTTCAAGATCTTCCGGCTCGCTCTTTCCTATAGAAAATCTCATAGTGCTGTCTCTTCTCTGTTGCGTGACTTGCGACTGGTTATCCTTGTCTTCGTCAGAAATAGGTTCATTTTTGCCTTCCCAACTCCCTGTCGGTATCTGAAATAGATCGGATATGTTTGAAATGGTTCTGCCTGACCGGATTTACTTAGACAGACATGTTCTATGATCCTAGTATGAGTGTGAGCATGTTTTTAAGAAATAACACCGTTTGGCGAATTTACTTTTTAAGAATGCCATTTGGATTTAAGAATGCTGTTGTGACCGTGTTTTTTAAAAGTAACACCGTTTAGTCTATTTGGTTTTAACGAATGCCGTTTGGTTTTAAGAATGCTGTGGTTATAAGTGACCGTGTTTTTAAGAAAATAACACCGTTTGGTCCATTTGGTTTTTATTGGTTTAAAAAATGCTGTTGTTATCTGTGTTTCAGAAGATACCATACCATAACCATCTGGTCGTTATTTGCCGTCAACGGGTCAGTAGTTTCCCCGGTTGGATCCTCGGGCATGATGCTGAACAGCTCGGTGACCAGGTCATTTAGCTCCTTCTTGGAGATGCGCAGGATGCTTTTGTCCAAGTTGTCGTCGTCCTCGTCATCTGGAACATAGGTATAATAAGTAAGTGTAGTCTATCGGGTGTAAAGGATAGCGTACCGCAAACAGATAGAGGTTGCTCAGTCAACGAAACTGAACAACTTTCACCAGGAAACACTCAAGATTTTTTTTTTTAATTTCCCATACATAATGACCATCTTGATCTGACAATTGGTATGGAAAAATCTTTTTTTTGCACTTCTTGAATGAATTCCCTGGTAAAAGTTGTTCAGTTTCGTTGACTGAGCAACCCCTATTAGTTTTCGGTACGCTGTCCCTTACACCTGTATAGATAGACGGTGGTCAGATACAGATGAAACCTTGTGAACTTTCTCAAGTACGAACTTTGCAAAATTGTATTCATTTGGCACAGGATACTTTTTTTACTACTCAAAGACCGTTTTTGAACTTTCGTGTTTAAATTTGTAACAGTTCCAATAATGACCATGTTGCGTAACGTAAAATTCGTAAGGATTGTCGGTTCGTCGAACGACTCTATGAACCCTGTGTCAGATCAGGTACATACGTGCATCGGGATCAGCAGCGACATTGTACTCTGGGTCAGCCTCATCGTCGTCCTCGTTCTTCGTAGTCTCGGCTGGGTTCAGGCACTCCTCCAAGAACTAAGAAAAAGAAATATTACTTCAAGATTTTACAAAATCTGTGTTCAGACTAGGACGAAGTTATTTTATAATACCTATATTCTTTCACTGATCTTTTTGAAGTGAAACTTCTTTGGACACGAGAGTAAAATTTCAAGGTCGGATGACGGAAATACGTCAGGCCGGGAAACGGAAGTCAAAATGTCAAAAAAGTCAAAGAAGTTTCACTTCAACACGAGTGCTCGGCACACACGCTCTTTTTTTTCTTGTGAATGAGTCACAGGCAAGAGTCATCTCATCAAGATAGAAACTCTCAAAAGCGTTCTTCTTCTTATCGTGTGGGTTTTCGGGTTGAAAACTGACCCGATGAACTCTGGTGACAAAGTTTTTTAAACCGCCTATTAGTAATAAGGCCTCTGACTTGGTTTGTGTAATGACCATTATCTCAGACCAGGACCGAAAGCATTGATGTCGGTATTCACTCTAAGTTAAGTAAGTTGATCGTTTAACCTATTTTACCTGGTTCCACAGGTCATCTCCTATAGGCATGGGGACATCATCTGGGGGCACGAAGTTGTTCTCAATGTGTTCTATAGGGGTTGCAGAGAGACTGAGCTTGGAGCGTGTGCGGAGAGCGATGGTGGCTTCTTCCTCTTCGTTGATATTTAGCTTGCGTCGTGCTGGGGTTGATATTCCCTGCTGAGATACGAACAACTTTTAAACATGTATTTTTTAAGGCGACTATGTCAAACGTCGATACGTTCGGTGCAAAGTTAAGCAAAAATCCCAGAGTCCATTAAATATTGACCGTGCTGCTGTGTTATGGGTTAAATTAAATTGGAACACGGCGTGACGTCACTCGATTCTGGTCATCATCATATATCCTGACTACAACTTACCTGCGGCACTTTGAACGGCCCGTCCTGTTTAACGATTGGGCTGGATGTGCTGGCGAGAGGTGTGAGAGGCGCGCCGGGTGTCGGCGGCTGCGAATCGAAATCGCTGCAAGACTCCAAAGTTTGGTCGTCGTCGCTCTGGATATAAATCAGTAAATTGATATGGCATAATGAGCTGATTTGCTTTGATTTGATTTGATTTTATCAAGCCCGATGGTGTAGTAGATAGGGCCGCTGTCGCCTGTGCCTGGTTCGAATCCCACCACGCACCAATGTGTTTTTCGGTTTTCGAATTTCATGTACGTTTATTCGGCGCTTTTGTTTGCGGTGAAGGAAAACATCGTGAGGAAACCTGCACACACTTATGAAGAAATTCAAAGGTGTGTGTGAAGTCAACCAATCCGTACTGGGCCCATGTGGCTAAGGCCCGGGCTGGTGCCCCCCATTGTCACCCGCTGCTTAATAAGTTTTCCTTTGGGAATAGTATACTTTCCCATGGTAAAAAGTAGCCTTTGTTACTCAGGGTGAATGTGGCTTTCTCATTAGAAAGAGGAAAGTTTTGTATTTTTGTGTGCGTGTGTATGTTTGTAATGAAAAAACTCAAAAAACTATGCACTTCCAATGATGAAAGAAATTTTTAATTGATCCAGTAGTTTTTGACTTATTTCCTCTTGATAATAAAGTATAGATAGATCAAGTCTTACCGGTACATCATCATGAGTGGGCTCGTATTCATCGTCATCCTCATCATCGGGCAGTTCTTTAGTGATGAGTGCTTCCACCTCCGGCCTGGTCTTTACCGGGATATGCTTGATGGGCGTCAACTGGAGGTTCCATGGGGCTGATTTTGGGGAGACATTCATCAGTTCCCTGTCAAAAAGTGAAAAACATAGCTACTCAATTGTTTAGGGTCTTATTTATAAAGCAATCTCAAAATTATAGTCAACATAGATTTGACAGGCCATTTTGTACTGAAATGACATTTCTGGTACAAACTCAAACATATAGGTACTATCACTCTTGAGAGCTGTTTATAATTTCGGGCCTAAGATTTCAATTTGGAGTGTGTGATGAGAGTCATGTAAAGGATTTTTACTATTTCTCATTGTAAACTATGTCTTAAGGCTGCTACACACTATGCCGCCGGCCTGGCCGCACGAGCCGCGCGCCCCTCTTTCAAAGCATGCCGACGTACCGCGCGAGCCGAGTGTGTAGGAGCCGTAATGGGGCTGTCGGACAACCCATACTGTAGATATTGTGTGGAAGACGAGGAAACACCGATCCACGTCCTCTGCGAGTGTGATGCTATGGCTCACACTAGAAATAGGGCAACGGGCAGCTATCAGCTGATCCCTCAAGACGTCCAAGGTTTAGGCCCCAGACAGATCGTGGCATTCTTCAAAAGGGCCCGACTGGATGAGGCCCTATAAAAAGTAGGAGGGTTAGCTACAATAGATCTACACAGGTCGCAGTGGCTGTTGGGCTGTAGGCGCAACCCCTCATTTTCAAATCATAAATCATAATCATGGTTACAATCTTCACTATATTCAGGGTAGGCTTGTGCTCCTTGGCGGGGACGTATATGAGCTGATGATGATGATTTAATTTGGTGCATGGTGTGCTACTTACTTAGCCTTAGCTCTAGTGAGTTTGGGCTTTGGATTCTTCTCCTTGCTGAGAGCAATTTCTTCTTCCTCTCGTAACTTGACCAGAGCCAACACATGATCATTGGTCACCACTTTCTGTAAGAAAAATATATTAAGATATATTTGAGGGTCTATATATATTTTTGCATGGTCTGTGAGTGCTATTTTGTTTCATATAAGTTGGCAGAACAATGGAACGGCATTCCGAAGGTTGCAGTTCTTGCCAAGGCAAATTTATTATTTCTTTCTTTCATATTACAAAGGTATTAAGAAATTAAGAAACTTGAATAAATCATTGTCTTACAAATTCTATGATCTGAGCTTAAAAATTAAAGAAAATAACATGATTATTTATTTTATTTATTGTATGGCATTATATGCTACGAGGTTCAGAGGACACTGCAGCAGCCAGCCAGCCAGTTGTGTTTGTTGCACTCTTGGCACCACCCAGGGTCACGTGTAGGGTTTTTAAGGTAGTTCCTATTAATGTGACATGAATAAAATGATTAATTTTGTAAAAGCAAACCTTGAGAATTTTCTTCACGCTGGCATCATCCAGATTGTTTTTGAGAGCTACAGTTTGCAAGTTCTTCTCCACTTCAAGAGCATTTTCTGGCAGAAGCTCTATGTCCGTACTGCTTCCGCTGTCTTGTCTAAAAATTAATAAATTTATTGAATTAAGCATTTACTCTAAAATAACCCTCAAAATCTGCGAAAACGCCTTATTGTGAGCTCGTTGACTCTCTGCCTATCCCCGTAAGGGATACAGAAGAGGCGTGACTATGTATGTAGATGTTTGCAAACACCTACTTTTTTAACTCTGTTGTCAATACTGTTGTTGTATAAAAGTTTTAAAATAAATTAAATTAATAATTCAGATAGGCTTCTGGCTACTATCGGCTTTGAATATTGTAATTAAAACATAGTACAAAGAGAAAACGTACCGTTTGCGTTTCCGTCCACGGCTTTTTGATTTACTGGCGGAACCAATATTTTCTTCTCCGTCTAAAGTTTTGTCTGGTGGATCATTATTTATATTTTTCCCTGTCTTATCCATATTTACACACTATTTCATCACATAATATAAAACCGCAAAAGCCGCGAAATCAATATTGATTATGATTTTTTTGACAGACAGCTTTTTTTTTAAAGAACGAATGAGTGAATAATATGATTGCAATGTTGCTATTTGGGAATAAAGTGAAAAGCCGCTTTATAATCAACGATTATGTCAAAATCAAAAAGGAGTTTGCGTTTGCATTGCACACACTTTTGCCTTGACTTTTGCAAATAAAATACAAAAAAAGTAAAAAGACTCAACAGGCACGCACTGCATATTTGTTATGTATGAATAAATTTCTTATTGCACACCTACAGAAGTATATTTATTCTTATACAAGACAAGACGACCCAATCTACATAGTTGGCAGTGCTGAGTAGTGTTGTTGCAATAGCGATAGTTTCACTATCGATAGTTGACCTTGAAAAAAAGTCGATAGCGCGAATAATACTATCGAAAATATCGAAATTCTGCAATACTATCGATAGTAGAAAGTAGCCGATATTTTTAAAATTTTTCGATACTATCGATACTATCAAAAACGATACTATCGATACTATCTAAAAACTATTACCCGTTTTAATACTATCGATAGTTTTGATTCAGTAACTATCTACGTAATTTTGATACTAATCGTCTAGGAATGTTACTTCGAAACGTCCTTTTATTTCGGACATTGAGCGTTTTAAAACAACATTTCAATACTATCGATACTATCTAAAAACTATTACCCGTTTTAATACTATCGATAGTTTTGATTCAGTAACTATCTACGTAATTTTGATACTAATCGTCTAGGAATGTTACTTCGAAACGTCCTTTTATTTCGGACATTGAGCGTTTTAAAACAACATTTCAATAGTTTCGTAAAATGTTCAACTATCGATAGTATCGATCCTATCGACGAGCATGCTATCGGTAGTTTCGATACTATCGAGTTTTTATGCCGATAGTATCGATATATATAGTATTGCTTATTTTATGCAATCGAAACTATCTACAATATCATGAAATGTCGATAGAATATCGAAAAAGTAACTGATTTTCGTGGCCACGCACGATAGTATCACAATACTATCGATAGACTATCACTGTCGCAACAACACTAGTGCTGAGTGCATTTGTCTGCTGCGCACAGCACAGACAGGGTTCGTTTCCCGGCGGGGCACGCGGGGCACATATTTGAATGATGAAAATACTAGGTATTTAATAATAAATAACTTTATTTAATCACACACAAGACTAAAATGCCAAAAAGCTTATAATATATAAACAGTAAACAAGTACCTATAGGTACTTTACATAACTGATAACATCATAGAGAAATAAAGTACCTACATATTTGAGGGGAAGAAATTGTCTTTACATAAATAATTTACTAACATAACAATGTTGAAGCTTTTTCATGGAATTCTTCAAGGAGCTTTTGCATATCTTCAAATCCAGCTATTTTCTGGGCATCCTTCAACACCAGCCACTTCAGATCTTGGTGCTCATCAGATAATGTTACTGGATATTCAGGATCTCTGAGTTTTGCCAGCCAATAGACTACCACTTTAGGTTTCCCTTTTACTTCATAGTTAAGTGTTTTTGAAACATCTTTGTAAACCTGTAATAAAATAATAAAAATAATAGATATTATTTAGGCTATTTACTACCAGTACCTAGAGTCTGTGCGAAAAGAGAACTGGCGTAGAATTTGTGGGCGCACATTTGTATTTAATTAATTGTTGGTTGCTCGTGTGGGGTTTGTGCAAGAGGGTGAAGGTCAAAGACCTAGGCTAGGCATAAACCCCACGCAATCAGCCGTGGGCTAATTAATACAAATGTGCGCCTCCAAATTCTATGCCGGTTCTCTTTTCGCATAGACTCTACCATTAAATTAACAAAGATAATTTTGTATTATTATCTTACTTCAAGTTCATTTTCTGATAGTCCAGCCTCTTCTTTGGTCTCCCTTAAAGCTGTTACCCAATCCGATTCTCCAGGATCAACGTGACCTGCAATCAACAAAATGAATAGATACCTAGTAAGTTTCTAAAGATATACCAGATTCATTTACTGACTGAATGTAATTCATTTTTTTATGCATCAGAATTAATTCTATGACTTCCATTCAACAACGAAGAGCTTACAAAAATAATATCAATATCAACTGCAATTTAAGAAGTACCTTTTGGTGGGGTCCAGTGATGTTCCCCATAAGAAGTTTGTAACATCAAGAACTGAACAGCTTGGTTCATATATCTGAAGATCACTAATCCAGCCGCTCGCGTTGGGGGAGCCATAGCTTCTACTGGGTTGGAATAAAGATATATAATTAAATTATTGAACAAATCAATCGGATAGCCAAGATTACTGAACGTGAACATAACCAACAAAAACAAACAGAAATAAACGGATTTCCATGCAGTTTTGTATACCTCGATGTTCTGTTTCATTTTACTCTAATATTTCAGGAGAAAACTACGCAATGTACTTAGTACATTTTTTTTATTATATACTATAGACTATACTGTTATGAGAATTAGTTTCTACAGCTATTCACGAAATGTCAAAAGCGTTTCGTTGTTCCATTGCTTTTGCTGTTGCGATCGAGTTTGTTTTGAACAAATGGTACCGCAGCGAATTTGACAGCTGCAAGCAGACGTTATAAAAAAAAACTAAGAATTCAAATTGCAACGGCGACATTTTATTTCATGAAAATTGTTTGTAAAAAAATACTCTTCTGATGGTCGCCCCTTACAATTACGTTTATATAAGATAGCGAGGGGTCCCGGGTTTGCGTGTTAAATAGTGATAAACTATAAATCAACCATGATACACAAATGGAAATTCATAATTTCAAATTGGGTAAGTCAAAAAAAAATAATTGACAAAATATCTTTCAAATTGAATTCTTAGAAAATCTGAATTTATGTATTGTTTGGTTGGGACATGAGCTTTAGATATTATTTAAGATAATATTATACTTGTAACGAATATTACGAAGCGTCCGTTAACGGTCAGAAACTGGGCTTTGTTTATACCTACTATGCTTAACCAATGTTGACTTATGTTGATAAACAATTATTAAATTATGGTGCACCTGAGTTTGTGATGTTCATAACTCCTTTCCTTTTTTAAACAAATCAAACACGAGGCATGTACTTACATACAATGAATGTTTCAGATAAACTGCTATTTCAACGACACAAAAACAGAAGAATGTATCACTGTCAATACCCTTCTGACTATCATCTCCCATTTACATAAAAACCTGAACTTGGACGAGTCCAAATCCTCGATACTAGAGGCGCAGAACATTGAAGAGTTCATTTTAGAAAAATATCCGGAATTCAAATTTGGAAATGGCTCCCTAGAACCGTCTAATGAGGAGGAGCTATATGCTATAGCGTCGTTGCTATTGTTGTTTGTGTGTGTGAACTCCAAGGATGTGGATATTAAGCGGGCCATGTGTAGCCAACTGAGTCCTGAGGACCAGGAAACCATAATGAAGTTTAGCAAGAATCTCATGGAATGCTCTCCGATTACTTATGGTGATGTCCAGGCAGCTATTATAGGTAAGAACTTTGCATTGAAGTAATAAAAATAAGGTTGATAATTTACCAAGGCTTTAGACTGGTTTTTTTTTTATATGAAATTATCATAAAAATACTAAATTGAAATTTTATCATAATAGCTATCATAACTAACTCATCATTCTTTGAAAGATTTCACTAAATGAATATTTATAACAATCATCAAACATTTAAATATTTATAGTTATCTTAAAGGGCTTAAGCTTGGCTTAAAAGAAACTGAATAATAAAAAAAAAAATTTTTTAATTATTTTTACTATTTCAATCAGTACAAAAATTCATGATTTATTATGATGACATTGGTATCGACTTGTGGAGGGCACTCTCAGAGGGCAATCTTCTCTAAAATTATTGCCGTCCCTTTCTGTTCCCTCATGATAGAAAATGACAGGTGTAGACTTATATTAGTTAAGTCGTGATTTTTACAACTACAATACCATTGATGACAAAACTAAATCATTCTCCAACACCCATTAATTCATATCACTTTGCTTCCATGAAATGTAACATAACTGGAGATAATTTGCAAAGTTCATTCATTGCACCCCTATTATTATACAACTGGTAAAAGCTGGTTAGTAACCAGGTGCAAGCCACACATGGTCACTTTATGGTCACTTTGACCATAAGGTCATTGTAACTATTACTCTACTTGTACTTTTATTGACTGGTTTTGAAAAAAATAAATAATTATTATTCAATTTATTATGATGATACTATATTTTGAAATGTAATTAAATAGTTTTCTCATGGTGGCACTAGGTGAAAACTTTCTATTGAAAGTTTTTATTGTTTACAAAATTATACAGGTTGTTAGAACAAACATGGATTCTCTGAAAAAAAAAAAAAAAATGTTTTGTAGTCCTAAAAACTCCGAAATGAAATTTGTTTCAAACAGAAGCATGTGGCCCAGAGGACGCGTCATGCGAACGGGTTCCAAGCGTTACGTCAGTGTCGGAAACCCCACCAGCGCTCCGCTCTTTGCACGGAGAAGTCCGAAGATTGCAAGCGGCACTGGACGCAGAGCGGTTTGATCGCAACTACTTGCAGGAGGAACTGTCTAGAACCAACTTGCGCATGGAGAAGCTTCGTAAGTACTCAATTGAAGTAACTTTGTTTGCACTGCCATCTTGATGAGGAGCCAACCCACTTTACACAGCTACCAGCTGACCAGCGACGAAGCCCGGGTATTAGGCCCCAAACAGATAGTGGATTTCTTTAAGAGAGCCCGTCTGGATGAGGTCCTATAGATAGTAAGGGTAAGCTACAATAGATCTTCACAGGTCGCAGTGGCTGTTGGGCTGAAACGACCAACCCCTTCTAATCAAATCATAATCATAACCCACTTTCTAATGGAAAAAAATTGTAAGCCTACTTGGGATGATAATACCTTTTTAAACAGCACAATAAATTTCCACTGATCTACTGTCGGAATTCTTCAATTATAATTATTTTCTTAATTTTACGATTTTTTTTAAAGCTGACATTTATACACAACTTAAAGGCACTCTTTCTTGCTCACGCTCAAAACTTACGATTTATTTACTAACATAGCAAAAACTATTACAGAAAAAGACAAAGAACAGTACAAACTGGAGATCTTAAACCTCAAGGCTCGGATCTCGATGTGTTGCGGGCAGGAGGCCGAAGCCCGAGGTAGTGAGGCAGCCAGTGACAATGCAGCTAGACTCGCCAGGCAACTACAGGAGACGGAAGAAAGACTCGTGGACACACAGGGAAAGTTAGACGATGCACAGGATGAGAGGGACGCTTATAAGGCTAAGGTGAGTGCAAAGAACAATACAAACAAGCAGGCAGCCAATGAGAACGCAGCTAGGCTTGCCAGGCAACTTCAGGAGATGTAAGAAAGACTGGTGGACACAGGGAAAGCTAGACGATGCACAGGATAAGAGGGATAAGGTATACTTTAATAATTTTTTTAAATGATTGACTCTAATATTGAAGAAAGATCAAAAGTATCCAAAAGTGACCAGGTCACGAGAGTGCATGAAAAGATAAATGAATGTGGATAAAGCTAAAGTTTGTAAGGATCGTAGCAAGTGGAAGAATTTGATCTCTGTCTACCCTTATTGAAAAAAGGCGTGATTTTGCGTAATATGTTTATGGCTCGAATAGTCGTGTTTCCACTGGTCAGTACGAGACGGCCGGCAATCTTAGGCTAAGCAAGTTATATATAGATGAGCTAGATAATGGAGCAAAATTACATAAAAAATCAATTAATTACTTATCCTTATCCTTAGAAGACATAAAAAAAAATAAGAATTTGTGTTATTCCCTCAGATCGAAGAACTTAAACAGGAGCGCGACAAATGGCTAAACGTGTCTCAAGAAGAGACGACCCGCGCGGGAAGATTAGCCGACGAATTAGACGCGGAGAGGCGACGGGTGCAGTCTCTGCAAGAGCTGGTGTCTGAGCTAAGACAACATCACCAGAACAACAAGCTTGATGCGAGTCAGTTGGAGTGTGATGACCCCGACGCCAGTATACACTCTCTGCATAATGCTTGTAAGTCTTAACCCACATCGACACATGGTAAACACACATCGACACGTGGTGAACCCACATCGACACGTGGTGAACCCACATCGACACGCGGTAAACCCAAATCGACACGTAGTGAACACACATCGACACGTGGTGAACCCACATCGACACGTGGTGAACCCACATCGACACGTGGTGAACCCACATCGACACGCGGTAAACCCAAATCGACACGTAGTGAACACACATCGACACGTGGTGAACCCACATCGACACGTGGTGAACCCACATCGACACGTGGTAAACCCAAATCGACACGTAGTGAACACACATCGACACGTGGTGAACCCACATCGACACGTGGTAAACCCACATCCAGGAAGATCACCAAAATATGTTGCGCGCAATATGTGTGTTTCAAAATTTGTTTTATTTTTCAGCTGTCTGTAGTGAAGCTTGTGCAAATGTTATCGAGGTACAACTTGTAGAAGAAAAAGCTAAGGTTGAAGCACTCAAGCAAGAAATTCAATCTTTGCAGGTAAATGTTGATCAGGAAATAGCTTTCCATCTAAAGAAATAAACCTTTATAGCTAAGTTTTACTTAATAAATAACAATGTTTTAGGGACAACTGACTGAATTAACACAAAGGGCTGAGTCTGAGAAATTGGCACTGGAAAATATCATTACCGAAAAAGATAGTGACATCTCTAATTTGAAACATCGTATCAATGAAGAGGTACAGGCGAAAACAAATTTAACAGCGCATTTCAATGATGAAGTAAGTAAACTCAGCAATGTCATCAAAGAATTGGAACATAAAATTAAAGAAAACTGTGAAAGTGCAAGAACTACCATCAACCAAAAGATGGCGGAAATACAAACCTTACAAGAAGAAAAGTTATCTTTGCTGCAAAGTCTAACAGACGAAACGAATAAATTAGAAAACATCATCAAGGGATTGAAGGAAGAAATTGACACAGAGAAGAATGTGAAAGTTAGAATGAGAGAAGACTACGAAAACCAACTGATGAAGTTAAATGAAAAAGTACTAAACCGAAACAATGAATTGGTCGAACTACAAAATAAAGTGTTCGAAAAAGGGGAGATGATGGAAAAGCTTAATTTGGAACTAAAGAAAGAAAAAGAATTAAACCATGAAGTTTCGAACAAGCATAATGATGAAATTGTTAAATTTAATGCAGAAAAGAATGAACTTGAACAGAAATTGCAACAAAAATCGGAAGAAGCTAGAGAGTTGCAGAAACGTTTATTCCAAAATGTCGCAGTTTTCGATGAACTGAATAGAGAAATAGATGATTTGAAATCAGCTAACGAAAACATACTGCAGAGTTATAAAATGCTGGAAGACATGAAAGAATCGCTGCAAGTTGAGGTACAGCAGCGTGATAGCGATATTGAGGGCATAAGGAAGGAGATAGAAAATATAACAAACATCTTCAGTGAGGAAAAAGACAAATTTATGCGGAATCTCGAAGAACGCAACGTAATTATTACCGCTCTCCAAGTAAGATTGCAGGATGAGATTCAGTATAAGGTAGGTCTAGAAAAGGAGCTGCAGACTTTGCACCAGGCCAGAGTACAGTTAAATGACCAGGTATTGAAGTTAAGCAAAGATTTGTCAAGCTCCAAGGCGGATATATCGGAAAAAGATCGCATGATTTACGCTTTAGAATTATACTTGAAGGAAGAGCGACATGCAAACAATGCTTTGAAAAACAACAATGACAAATTGAATGAGGACATTGTAAAATTATCTGATGAGTTGTCAGCTAAGGCGAGTGTTGTTAAAGAATTTGAAGAGAAATTGGAACAAGCCAATTTACAACTCGAGGAAGGACTTCGTATGAAAGACGAAGTTCTGGAAACTACTAATAACAAACTTTTATGTGAAATGGAAGAAAAGGAATCGTTGCAGATGCTTTTGATGGCCGTGAATGAAGAAAAAGAGATTATCAACAAAGATTTGATCGACAGATGTAACGAATTGGAGAAAATGCAAGAGGACTATGACAGAATGTGCAATGCTAATGAAGAATATACGAAAGGTATGTATCTTATGCCCATGAACGGCTTATGTTTATATGCTAGGTTTCATCCGCTGTAGAGTTTTGGGTTATATTATATACCTACCCTACTGGTTGCCAGATGGAATAAAAGTTGTGCTGTGCATGTAAACATAAGCACTTACTGGTTTTAATACGGTTGGCATGGTTTCGAGCTTATTATGTTGTTTGGATTCGACCCCTTAATTATAATACATTACATATCAATTTAAAATTAAGCAGAATTTGATGATTAAAGTCGATTTTTATTATAATTATTATATCCTGAATCACACACAAATTTACATAGGTACTTTTATGATGAAACTTCCAAACGCCTATGTAAGTATTTTTTTATCGGCTGAGGACCTACGTATAGTATTAAGCATAATAGACACTAGTTAATTCTTTATTCTAGAAGTCGCATAACCCTAAAAATTTAAATATTATATGTACGTAATATTGCACGTTGCACGACTGCACATATTTAAATATAAATGATATTAAAAGAAACGATGACAACCTTCTTTTTATTTTATAGTAATTGAAGCACTCGGAATTAAAATAGACAATGAAACTAAAAAATATCTTCAACTTGAAATAGACTTTGATACTCAAACCACGAATTTGATGTCGAAGCTCAGCGAAACAGAAAGAACTGTTAAAGATATAAGCTCCAAAACGAGGTTAAAAATGGAAGACAAAGAATTACAAATACAAATACTTAAATTACAAATTGAGAAATTGAATACAACTATTGACCACAACAGTAATGTTTTGGATCAGGCATTCAAAGAGAAAGAAGCATTAATTCACAAATTAGAGGAAGAAGTATCATTCAAAACCAATATTGAAAAGGAATATCAAAATCAATGTGCATTGATGGACAATCTGTCCACTCAACTTAATGATGATATTGCACTCAAGTCATCTGAAATTAATACTTTGAGAAATGAACTTGAAACTATGATGGAAAAAGTGAAGAAAGGATCTGAAGGTAAGCATGGTAGAAAGTGCGCTATAACGTGAATAAACATGCAAAATGTTCAAATATACTTTATTGTACACAGAAAATTACAAATTATAAAAATATTAAAATAGCATATGTGTACAGAAGATGATGATGAAAATGTTCTGATATAATTACCCTTTATGTTTTTTTTTTTAACAGAGCTGAGTGCTATGGAAAACAAAATGCTTCAAGAAAGTAAAGCTGCTAAAGAGTTTGAATATCAGAAAAATCAGGAAATAAAACAATTGAGGAGTATGATTGAAGAGCTTCAAGGCCTCAATGATGAGTATGATCAGGAGTTAAAGAAAGAGATTGCTGGTAGAACACAAGCTATTAGCGCATTGCAGAGAGAAAATGAACAGCTACAATACACGATCGAGGAGGACAACAGTAACCATGAACTCATTATTAAAGAGAAGGATGCCTTGATTGAACACTTGGAAGAACACGTTAAAGTTCTCTCTATGTCACTGGAATCTTTACGAAAGGATCAAGAGAAAAGAACTTTCACATGGGAAAAAATTAAAATTGAACTGTATGAAAAGCTTGAAGCTAAAGATAAAGTAGTTAAGGAATTAAAAACTAAAATCGAGCAATTGAAACACTGTTTGGAAAGAGTTATTGTTGCCGCTGAAGAAGTTCAAGAAGTGTCGAAGCAGGAAAATGAAATTTTAAAAGAAAAGATGGAGGATGGACCTAAATTGCAGAAACTAATTGAGAAACATGTTGCCGACATCACGCGTTGCGGTCAAAAGATAAAAGAACTTGAACGTTCTAAAGAAAATCTTGAAGTTCAGCTTAATGGCGAAAATGCCGCTAAAGACCTTCTAGAGAAAGAAAAGTCCGAGTTATTAAAACAAAATTTTGATTTGTTAGAAGAACTATACCAGAAGCAGTCTGTATCCAACTCTCTTTTGGCTGAAAAGAAAACATTAGAAGAAGAGAAAGCAAGACTAATTGAACAAATTTCTGAAGAGATGTCTACTAGAACTTTGTTGGAGCAGAAAATACAAGATTTATCAGAGGCGAAGCTATCTATTGAACAGCAGCTGTTTGAAAAGACAGCAATAGAAGCGACTCTATTAGAAGAGAAAGAAATTCTTCTAACAGAAAAGAATAACTTAATACAACAAATTAGAACTATAGAAGAAGACAAAGAAACTATATCAGAAGAAAAAGAAGTATTTGAACAACAGTTGTATGAAAAAGAAGCCAAGATGAAATCAATTCTAGAGGAGAAAGAGAATCTCTCTCAGCAGCTTGAAGTAGTTAATTTAGTAAAGCAAGCACACCGATCAGAAAAAAATGCTATGGAGCAGCAACTTATAGAAAAAGACTCGACATCTCTGGATCTGTTGGAAGAAAATAGAATACTGTTGATAGAAAAAGAAAATCTTTCTCAGCAACTTTCGTCGGCCGCAGCAGAAAAAGAAGTTCTACTAGCAGAGATGCAAGCGATTGAACAACAACTTATCGAAAAAGAAGTAATAACAAGAGCGTTAATGGTAGAAAAGGAGTATCTCATAGCGGAAAAGGATTCAATAGATCAAGAGGTGCAATCTTTGCTAGAAGAGAAAAAAGTCATAGAGAAGCAACATTTGGACAAAGTTGCTACACTTAATTTGCTAATTGATGAAAAAGTACAAATCATGACACGACAAACGGCTAAGATTGATAAAATAATAGAAGAAAGAGAAAATCTCACACGACGACTTGAACTTATTAATCAACAAAACAACACTTTAATACAGGAAAATAAAGTTGGATCACAAAAATTGGCCGAAAAAATTGCGGAAAATGAGAAACAAGCAGGGATCCGTGAAGAAAAATTATATGAAGAAAAAACATCCAAAAATGAACTCCTTGAAGTCAAAGAATACCTTATGACTCAATTAGAACTGGCTGAGAAAGAAAAGCTAGATCAGTTAGCAGACAAAGAAGTAGCTAATAATAATTTGAAAGAAGAAATCGAACAACTTTTACAAAAATTCTACAAAGAGCAAGCGGAAAGGCAAGTTCTTCAACAACAAGTCACTGAAGAAGTGGCGGCAAAAACCGCAATCCTTGAAGTAAAGGAGTACTTAGCTGGGCAGTTAACGGAGGAAAAATTGGCGAAGGAAGTTTTAGTAGAAGAAAAGGAAGCATTACAGGAGGAAGTTCGTACTCTACACAAGAAATTTATTGAAGAAATTCAACTTAAGAGTAAGCTTGAAGAAGAAAGACATTACCTTTTACATGAAAAAAATGAATTTATTGAAGCAAGACACCAAGAAATAGCTTCCCTTAAAGCTCAAATACTGGAAAGGAGCCAAGAAATTTCTACCCTTAATGAACTTTTGAAGGAAGAGAGTATAACTAAAGACCAGCTAAATCAGGAAAAACAAAACTTGCTTACTGAAATAAGTACTCTTAAACATGATTCTATAGAGCTAAATGCGATTAAAGATATTCTTGTGCGTGATAAAGAATTATTGAATGTTGAAAAAGAACAACTAATACAGAGTTTGAATGTAGAGAAATCATCTCGTGATAAACTTGAGTGCGAAGAGAATGCTGTAACTGTCACACTCCAGAAGCTCAATGAAAAATACGCATCAGAATTGAAAGAAAATCAAGAACAAATGACCAATGTATCTAGCGAATTGAAACAAGTGAAGATGGATTTTAAAAGTATGTTCTCATACCTACTTCCTTAACAAATTATAAATTAATTAATATTATATTGCTAATAATATATAAATCTTCATTTCAGAGCATGAAGATATAAGTGTAAATATAGCGTCCGTTGTAAATAGCGGTTTAGATAAGCTTTCACAGAGTTTAAGTAAAGAAAAGAGTGGAAATGAAGTGCTTCAGAATCTAATTACTGTTTATAAAGAAGATGTTCCTTTGGCCGATAAATGTGAGCTTCTGGTTAGCATAGCAGATACTTTATCAACAGAATTAGCTGTGAAACGCAACTTGGCGCTGGAACACAAGAGCAGTGCCGTCAACGAACTACAGGAGATGATCAAGGAAAAGGAAATCCAAGTACTTGAGTTACAGAATGAGGTGAAGCGCTTACAAAAGGAGGTTCAGGACGGTTGGACAGGTGAGGAGTACTTCTTATTTTATTTGTAAGATTTTCCCTAACCAATCTTTCGCTGGCTTGGATCTCGGATCGTCTTGTACGGATGTGTGTGCCAAATATATTTATTTATACAACGTGTAACCGAAAGGGTATATGCATCGAGAAAGGTGTGAATCTACCCATGAAACTGAACAACTTTCCCTAAGAAACATAGGTCGAAAAACGAAAAAGAAAAATTGACCTTCCATACAAAATGCATTAGCTGACTGCACATTTAGTATGGGAAGTCAATTTTTTTTTCGTATTTCGATCTATGTTCCTTAGTTTCCCTAAGGAAGTTGTTCAGTTTCATGGGTGGATTCACACATTTCACGATGCATATACCCTTTCTGTTACATGTTGTATAGTCAAATGCTACTTTTAATAGTACTTACTTATTTGCTACTGTATTTTCATTAACTTAATTTTATTTTAGAACTGGAGAATCAAACCAAAACATTAAACACGATTCTTGAGTCTAAAGTAAAAGACATCCAATCATTACAAATTGAAAACAAATCTTTGAACAACGAATTGAACGACGTAAAAGTTCAACTGAACGTCAAGGTCCACTCCCTGAAAGAAAAGCTTATTGACAACGAGAACTTAACTGATAAGCTGAAGCGGACCTATGAATGTCAGATAGAAAACTTGAATGTGATGGTTACTAAATTAACGAGTTACATGAAGGAGAAAACTTGTGAGTTGGATAGCGTAAGAAAGGAAAAGGAAAAGATGCAGAAAACTATTGACGAGAATAATAAAGGTAAGCCGTCATCTGGATTGATCATGGTAACTCTAGCCAAGACTAGACATCGCCGTCACCGCTGTCGTTTGTTACCACAACCCGCGTATCACTGCTTGCATCAGTTACTATTTTCTAATATATTTTTTAAATGACATCTCATAGTATTAATTATGTGAATGTAGAATCTGTGCATCAATTTTGCGTTATTCATTTTAATTAAATTACATTTAAATATTTGGCTGTGCTCTTCATGTCTCATCCATTATCATCTTAATTACACATATCAAAACTAATAGTGTTTTATTTTAACATCTTTGATAAGGTTTAGATTTTTGGAAAGCCGTTGATACCTACTATTGATACATTATATAGAAAAAATACACAAGTCATAATTGCTACTTCTTTATTACCCTTCTCATCATATGGTCGGATCATAATATTTTGTATAACGGCTGCGCGGAATCCATCTATGGCCTTTACATTATCCAGAATTTAATATTTTTTTGGCATGGCGTTGCTAAGGGGTGTCTTTTATACCATTTCTTTTAGAATGTTACAAAGCCGTTTCTTTACAAAAGTCCGCACTTTTTTCAGCTATTAACTCTTTAGAAGACGAAGTTAAAGTCCAGAAAGCTAACCAAGAAAAGCTTATAACAGATTTCGAATCTGAGCGTCAAGTTATAAAGAACATGGTGACTGTTACTGAATCCATTATGGAAGATCAGAAAGTAGGGCATAGCAAAGTGATAGCTGATTATGAGAAAACCTTAGACTCATATCAAAACGAAATTAAGAGTTTAGAAGAATTATTAAACACCGCGGAAAAGAGAGCCGAGGATCTTGTCCAAGAAAAACAAAATGCATTTGATGCAGTTTTTAAAGAGTTAAGAGAATTAAGGAAGGAGAAAGAACATGTTGTCAAGGACTTGGAATCTAGTGTTGAAAGTTTGAATAAAGAAATTGCTTCTCTAAAAGAAGACCTTCTGGTACAGAAGTCTGCTACTGAACTTTTGGAAGTACAAAACAAAGCATTAGAAAAGGAAAGAGAACAACTTGAGCGTGACATGAAAACTGAAAAAGAAAAGATGCAGAAGGAAATTGAAGTATTGAAAGGAGAAGTTACGGAAAAAGTTGCTATGATTGAATCTTTGCAGGCACATAATACGAAAACGACCGTTGTTGTGAGTAAACTGAGGGATGGTAAGTAATAATTATGTTTGATTTAGTTATGTTTATTTATATTGGATAGATACTTATTTAATTTTTATTTTATAGAACTGCTTAGTTTACAAGGCAAAGACGCTGAACTCAAAATCAAGAAAGATTCTCTAGAATCTGAGTTGCTAAACCGCATTGAGAAAATCACTAAAGCACTAAGTACTGATACATATAAAAATAATAAACTTAAATACGATTTATTAGAAAAGCTGCAAGCTAAGACTTCTGTCGAAGAGAAAATGAAAATATTAAGTGATCAAGTCGTCGACCTGGTAAAGGAAAAGAATGATTACATTTTAAAGTGGGACGAAGCGAAGGCAGAGTTTAAAACTAAGCAGACTGAAGCTAAAAAAGAGATTGAGAAATGGAAAGAAGAAAATAGTCGACTTTCCAATTATATTGAGGAGAATAAAACTGGTAAGCAAAATACAATTATTGCTAAAAATGTTGGGTTGGGATGTTGGGAACGTTTCTAGATTAGGCTGGCGGAATCCGATAAAAAAATGTGTCCATGGTCCATGCATTAAATGTACAATCGTCTTACTTGACCTTTAATATAATCTATGTTTTTAATGTGTTTTCAGTGATAACCAAATTGGAGGAGCAAATCAAAAGTCACCTCGAACAGCTGAACGAAGAACGCGAGCGCAGCACTCAAGACCGTTTGAACTACGAGAACCGATGCGCGCTGTTACAAGAATACCAAACCAAGGCCGAGAAACATCTACAGGAACGTGAAAAAGAAATCGCTTCGTTAAAAGCGCGCATCAAATCCGACGCCAATTTCGACCAAAACATCGAAAACTTGAAAGAACAGATAGCTGATAAAGATGCCCTGATTGCTCAGATAGCTCAAGTGAAAGACGAAGTCATCGGCACGTTGAATAAAGAACTGATAGATGAGAAGGAAAGTCGTGAGAAGTTCCAGCAAGAATTACAGATGAAGACTGATGAAGTTAACGAGCTCAGGGCGAAGTTAGACGAAGCTAAGGCCGAGCTGGCTACACTGGAGGCTCTGAAGAAGGACAATGAAGAGTTGTTAAAGGTTGTTGGACAACGAGATACATGTAAGTGTAAAAAAAACTCAATAAAAATTACAAAACATATAGTTGTGAAAGAGAAAAAAAGACTTTCCCATACAAAATGATACCTCGATCAGACAATTTGTATGGGAAAGCTAATTTTTTTTCACTACCCGAAAGAATTTCCTGTTAAAAACTGTTCAGTTTCGTTGACTAACTAACCAACCTACACCCGTTGACTACCTTACACCCGCTATACTCTACTAATTATCATATTTGTCTACAGTTGCCGTAACAAGCCAAGAAAGGATGTCAAGTAACAGAGTGACGGAAAAGGAGCTCCGAGATCAACATCAGGTTAGCACAACAACATCAGACCTTACACACTCTTCCATGGAGAGCTACAAAACCATCACCGACTTAGAAAAGATCATTCACGACAAGAACCGCACTATCACCACACTACAAAGCGATATTACTTACATGAAATCTTTAATGGCAGATTCAGAGAATAAACTCTTAGATGTCACTAAAGAATTGGAGATTTCTAAGGAAACCTGCGACCAGCTTTCTAGCCAGTTGAAGAAATTGGTTCACCAAAAGAATGAAGAGATCGCCGATTTGAAGAAACAAGTGTCCAAGATGAGTGTCACTGAAAACCGAGCGACGCAAATTATAAAAGTGTCAGCGAAGTACCAGGCGATCATATTGAAGAGAATAGCCGAAATCAAGTCAAATACGATCTTGAAAGAATTAACCAACTTCGGTAATACGGCCAACTGTGATAGCGAGTTAAAACGTAATATAAATTCAGGCGCTATCACCATGGAAGATTTAGAGAATTTCTTGGAGACTACAGACAAACATTTAAAACGCTGCAGCGAAAAGCAGCACCTGCTACAGAAAGAAAGAGATCGTTTGAGCGAAATAAACAGAATAAACGACTCTGAGATAATAAACTTGAAGAAGTTTTTGACTGAGCTATCCGTTAGCTTCAAAACGTTCAACTCGATCAAGGACTTGTATACTCAGAAATTGAGTAGAGTCGTGTCTATGCAGAGGACGGTCAGACGTGAGATCTTGAACCTCGACGGTCAGATCTCGGACTCTATGATGTGCAAGCTGGAGCGCGGGTACGCTGCCGTCATGCAGGACCTCTGCGAGTGCTCTATGAACTTAGAAAGGTGGGTGGAGCGATCCATTGCGCGGACGATTTCATCCGAGAAGATCAAGCAAGCGTTTACCAGTGATACAGAGCGGGCGTCGCTCGCTTCCACCACCTTCCAGAACGCCAGTCTAGAGGTCCAGCTGGAAGAGCTGGAGAATTCCTTCCAGAAGCTTCTAGAGGAAGTGGTCAGGGCGCCGAAAGGAGAGGGCGCTAAAGATGCGCAGGCTGTGACGGTCATGGAGGTCCGCGCCGAATACGAGGACAAACTCAATCGCATGAAGGCTAAAATGGTCAGTATAGCCCCCGTACTGTTATTGATATTACTCTATCAAATCGTGTGGTGGCTCTATTTAAAGATGGATCATTGAGTGGTGTGGCTTATTTATTTATTTGCGTTATTTTCTTTTCTGTTAATGACTTGTAAAGTCAGTTATGTTCTTTATGCAATAAAGTTATTATTTTAGTGGATGTTTTTGTTTTATTTATTTTGTGTGTTCAAGCTTTTATATTATAGACAGAGTAGTGTAGTTAGCTTTATAAAAGGTAATTTATTCTTCTTTTCTATGCATGTTTAGGCAGAACCGCATGACACTTTGCTTCTTGCATGCTTCTTGCAAAACTCACCACCAAACACTACAACAAGCAATATTTTTCAGAAACAACTGTACCAAGACCAGATCCAAGTGTTTAAAACGAAACAAAAGGAAGAGATTGCTCATTTGGAGCTTGATTTGCAAAAGACTAAGGAGAAACTCGCGGAATCGAGTCGCGCTTATGAAGAACACATCAAGGCATTAACCACTGAGCTGTGGAACGTGGGAGAGAAGTTCCTCATGAAGAAGGACGAGGCGGAATGGTTGAGGAAGCGACAGAAGTCCGGCTCGCTGCTATCTTTACAGTATGTGCATTCGGTAAGTTTTGTCTGTTATTTTACGCAGGCGCTCATAGTTTATCGCGGTTTTGATTTTTATTTTGTTTTATGCGAAGTTAATTATAACTTATTCGATGGTATCGCGAGTGTTAAACGTAAAATATAACTTGTTATCAACTAGTAGCTTTGTATTTTTTAAGAAATCAATATTTAAGTTTTCTGAATAGGTTTCTGCCCTGAATATAAAATACAGGGAGTATTAAAATTTGCTAACTAGGTTGTAAACCTACCTATGAAACTGAACAAGGAACATACCAATTCCATACGAATGGTGTCAGCGGGTCGAGCCATTTTGTATGGGACAGTTAAATTTTATTTTCATATTTCGACCTATGTTCCTTGGGTCTGTTTCATGGGTAGGTTCACTTCACACGCTAACTAAAGTTTGGTCAGTTATTTTTTTACACCCTGTATTAGAATTATATTTGTATCGTTGTATTTAACGGAAATATTATTGAAGTACTCATGCCCATACTGCTCTTTAATTACAGACTGGGTTATCTTCGAACCCCGAGCGCATTCCGGAGAGTCCGTTCAACTCTCAATCCATGCAGTCTCTTCCAGCCAACTGCGGGGCTGCTCGCGAGACCAGCACTCGCGACCGCAAGAGACGACCCGCGACCGCAAGAGAAGAGCGGGGTAAAGTTACGCCTTGATCCCTTACGGGGCAGGCAGAGTATCAACAGCCTAGTTAAAAGAACAAGTCTGACAAATATTGAGGACTTGTTGAGGATAATTTCAGAATGATGTGTGTGAATCTATAGTGACAAGCTATAGCTTAAACGGAAATATACTGAAATCGTGGCTCTGTACTGCAGCATACAGGGAGTAAAAACCTACCCATGAAATTGAACAACTTTCCCTGAAATATGAAAATTGAAAATTGGCCTTCCCATTCAAATGGTGTCAGTGGCTCGAGACATTTTGTATGGGAAGGCCAATATATTTTTCAGTTTTCGATCTATGTTCCTTGGTGAAAGTTATTCAATTTCATGCGCAGGTTACAAAAGTATAACGCATTGTTTTTTATGTCCAGAGCGTCGCGGCCTGCACATGTCTGACGAAGAAGGCGAAGTGTTCGACAACCGCTGGCTGAAAGAACTCAATACACCCCGCCGGGAATCGAACGCGGGACAGCGGCTGTCAGAGCTGCGCTGGAGGAATTCCCTTTGCCCGCCGCACCTCAAGAGCTCCTATCCGGCTGAGACGCAGTTTGCTAACACTCTTGACGAGGAAGATATTAAGGTAAAACCAGTTGTCAGTTGTGGACCAGTTGTCAGTTGTTGACCAGTTGTCAGTTGACGATCAGTTGCCAGTTGATGATCAGCCAGCTGTCAGTTGTTGACCAGTTGTCAGGTGTTGACCAGTTGTCAGATCAGAGCTGCGCTGGAGGAACTCCCTCTGCCCGCCGCATCTCAAGAGCTCTTACCCGGCTGAGACGCAGTTCGCTAACACTGTCGACGAGGAAGATTATTAAGGTAGGACTATCAATCAACGTCTGGTTTGAAGGCTCTGACTGATAACAGGGAACAGGGTGAGAGGAGAGGGAGTGATAGTCATGGTTATGTAATTACAACTCAGAAAGGGATCAGCGTTTGAGATCATTGCCGCTTCGACATCAACCAGGCTTTACTTTTAATTTTCAGGCGGCACGTAAAGTAAAATTTCTTGCGACTAAAAGAAATATTGTTTTTCCAATCGGAGCGTGAATTGTGTCATCTCGTTTTCCCTGTATAAATGTATGTTGTATGTCTCGCAGTCTGTGGGAGCAGCGAGCCTGGGCGGTCGTCCGCAGCGCAAGGAAGTAGGCATCACCGCGTACAAGAAGCCTGGCCCACCTACACCCAGCAAGCAGGCGGGACGACTCTCTGCTACGGTATGACACTCCACTCCAGTGTTTAGAACCTCAGCATACAAACAAGCGGAGCCGGCAGACTTTATCCCCATATTCCATCCCTCACTTCCCTCTCGTCCTTCCCTTCCCTCTCGTCTTTCCTTCCCCTTGTCCCTCACTTCCCTCTCATGTTGCCATTTTTCTCGTCCTTCAATTTCCTCTCGTCCCTCTCTCCCCTCATTTCCCTCCTATCCCTCCCTCTCGTTCCTCTCCTCAGTCAACGAAACTTACAAAAGGAATTTAGAATAGATTTTTTAAATATAAATTACATGTTATATTTTTATTAAATTACTTGTTTTTTTGTCAGGACTCTGAACTGCGTGAATCGTTGCGCGTGGAGGCCGAGCCTGCTCCTTCGCGCAAGACCAGCACCCCGTCACGGATTCGAGCGCTCTTCCGCACAGGAAGGAACGACACCGTCGATGTGAGTTATCTTCCCTTTTTATATCACAGGTCATTCCACTGCTGGGCAAAGGTCCATATATTTCGAATCCGCGTGGAAATGTGTCGTGGAAAACGGGAAATCCTACAAACGGTATTCCAAGATTGCAGGTTCAAATGAGATCCGGCCGTTTTCATACATTCTGAGGCTATTTTTGTGACATCCATAATGATATCAGCTAAAAAATATATGACTGTCACAGATTTGGCCAAAATTGCCGGACGTTATTTAAAATTCTGTCTGCGGTTTTAAATTTTGTTTTGCTGTTTTTAATATTTTTAGAAATCCTACCAACACTGTCACATTTATTGGGCGGTTTAGATTATTCAAGCTGTAATTATAGTGCATAAGTACAGTTTAGTTGGTAAGTTGAACTATGTAAAAGAAAGCCAACTTACCAACTTGAATAAAAGTTGGAACTACATATGAACTGTCCTAATGTAAATCCTCCTAATTTATATGATCCTCGATTCCAAGTCCGGTCGAAAGTCAGCAACAATTTCCCGCCGTGCCAGTTGTACCATTTGACAGTACCGTTGGATGGTACTTATACAGAATGTTCAGCAGACTGGCTGAAATAATACTTATACGCATATTTACTTATTCCGGATTTTTGAGTTTTCTATCTTTAGCTTTTTATAGGTGAAAGAATTTAAATCGGTCCTGTAGTTTTTGAGAGTGCGATTCGTGGAGAGCATGACTTAACTAAATCTTAACCAAAATTGTTGCCGTCCCTTTCTGTTCTCTCAGGATAGACAATGACAGGTGACCATTTTAGTCAAGATTTAGTGATTTTGTGCGCTTACGAATCGATACTAATATGGTTAACACCCAAAGGTAGTAAAGATTAGTGTAGACTAGAAAGCGCCACGTTGACGTGAGTTAAGCTTAAATCCAAGACAAATAGACCACCTTTATACCTATGAAATACTTATTTGTTTGCAGTTGCCCGAATCTGAATATCCAAAGTGTGAAACTTCCGAATATCCCAAAGATTCTGACCGTACAGATTATGATTCTGACAGAAAAAGAGATTGGTTTAGTCTTAGTTTACGTCAACGCGCCGCCCGGTGGTGAGTCTTTAGCTAGTTTTTAGTCAAACTACGTAGAGTAGAATGTAAAAACTGAGGCGATATCATTATTGACTTGAATTCCAAACGTAATTTGGACTGGTCAAGCCCTGTGTATTTCATAAAACAACACGGCTAGATGTCGCTAACGTCGCTATGACGTTTACCATAAGAAAGTCTATAGTAATTTCGTCACTCCGGCTGCCGTCTCGGTAGCTTAGCGGTAGAGCAATGGACCGGCAATCCAGAGGCGCAGGTTCGTATCCTGTCCGAGGTCGTAGCCCGGGGCGAATTTATTGTTTTATTTTTTTCATATTTATATATAGTAGTGTTAAGATGGGTGGTCGTAAAATTGTCAGTAAATATGTCGGATTATGGAGAAATAATTATTTTAATATTGGGTTAATGCTATAATAAGATTTTGATAATACCTATTTATATAATGTTTGGCTGAATAATGTCATTACCTGTGCCTGAGGTGAATTTAAAAAAAGTAAAGTGACAGTTAAAAAATGTCACTTCTTGCTGGATCGTGAAAATAAAAAGATGAGTATTTTTCTGTTATTTTATAAGAAATTATAGATATTTAGCCCAAAGAATGTGTATGGAATTGTTGGATTGAAGATTAAACACATTATTGCTAAATTACAACCAACTGTAAAAATGTCTAGAATAATTAGTCATTTAGAATAAACGTATTTTCAATGGGGAAATGGACACTTTTATTTACACTTTAGCTAGTTATCCTGAGTTATTAATCTAGTATTATAACATTTCAGAAGTGCTGGATGAATCCCTAAGCTCAGTTTGGCTGGAGTTGTTGATGGGTGGACGGCGATCCCAATGATGTGCAGTGTGGCAGCATCGGCTGGTGCAGATTGGTGTCTACAGATAGCGGAAGTTTTGATGATGGCTTTTGGATCAGATTCAGATTGAGTATAAACAAACAACCACCACACCATTCCATTGTAAAGATGCTACGCTACGGTCAAATTTTGACAATATGTAAATGCGGAAAGAATAGACGTTGCCTTGCTACAAATACCATACTCCTAATAGTGGGAAGTGGTTGGCATTAATAGTCTGGGAGGACAAATCATCTACTTTGTGGCCGTTGAGATGAATATCAAAATGGCTAACAAGAATGTGAGAAGGTTAGCATTGGTATCTGCTCACATACCTTGCAAAAAGGATTTCACACCACTCTCAGAAGAACTAGAAGAAGCGGTCCAGCTATACCGAGGGCCACTGGAAGATTTGAGGAGGTGACTGATGCTGCCGGAGCACCAGTGAACCCAGT
The DNA here is from genome assembly GCA_029255725.1 of Scrobipalpa atriplicella. NCBI lineage: Eukaryota > Metazoa > Arthropoda > Insecta > Lepidoptera > Gelechiidae > Scrobipalpa > Scrobipalpa atriplicella. The sequence goes on from JARACY010000377.1 coordinate 93,479, forward strand.
GCTCCACCACTGGGAATTGCGTGAAATTGTTCCAGTATCAGGAGCTGATCCACCGTCTGCATGCCCCGCAGCCATCCCAACAAGCAGTACAAGTATAAACACACAAACAGGCTTAGTATGGCAAACAACATATTAAGATTTTTCATAGTCATGTATCATTTGATGGACAGTTTATTCTCAGTAGCAATATTAAGTTGTCAATAACCATTAATATTTAGTTAATTGCACACATGGTATAAATAAAATCACTACAGTACAACTTGTTCCATTAAGGAATCTATTACAGTCTACCTATTATGATACATAGTAGTGAGAGTACTTGGGTGAGGTAGGTTAGATTGTAGATTTTCAGCTATGAAGATATTGAAATCAAGTAGGTATATTAAAACAGAATTTTCTTATTATGTATTATAGTGGGCCCAATTCGTAACCATACCGACTTAACTAAATCTCAACTAAAATTATTGCCATCCCGTTCTGTTATCTCATGATAGAAAGTGACAGGTATGTATGTACTTGTATTGGTTGGGTCGTGTATTTTGAAACCACAAATTGCTGCCACAGGTTCAGGTGTTTTAATTATTGTAAGTCACTACATTAAAATTAAACTGAGAGTACACAAAATGTATATAAAACTTGATAGTAAATTAACACTGCATTTAGCATAAAATAATGCAAAATTATATATTTGATGAAGTCAGCTTTATTGATAAGTACATAGGTACCTTCTACCCAGTAGTTTTTTCTAAACAACATTAAATAAGGAAAATAATTTATTGTCATGTTTTATTGAGTACTTAACTTAGGTACCTAAATATTTTTAAATTTGGTGGACAGGACCAGGTTGTCTAATTTTGTTGAGATTATGAAACATTGCCATTTGTTAATTCAAACTATTTAAACAGATTGTAGGTATTGAATAATGTAAAATGAGAATGCTGCATTGTAACAACAAAATACTGACATACATAGAGTGAATTTGGTAGTACCTACTGTTGTGATTGTGACAATAGGTAGATATGAGATATCTCTGGGGAGCTTTGATAATTAACTATTATTCATTCATATGATTAGTAGGTATAGTAATACATTTAATATGTCGTGTGTGGATGTGACATTTAATTTTTATTGACTCTACTACTAGGAAAGAACTTTTATGTACCTAAGTAATATCCGCAGTAAAACTTCGTAAATAGACGTTGCGTCAAATTAATAAATAATTACCTGCTAACATAGTTTGGTACAAAAAAAAATATATACTGATGGCATTTACATAATGTGGATCATTATTGGTAAAATGTAACTAGGTACCTACTAAAATGAGGTATTTTGTTACGTGACTGATGTTACGCCCATACGTTGCGAAATTTAATGTACTATATGTGGGTATATTGTTACGTGTCTGACGTTACGTTCCATACGTTGCGAAATTTGATATAATAAAATGAAGGGATGTTGTTAAGTGTCCGACGTTACGTTCCAGACGGCGCAAAAAATATTCGAATACCAGAGTCTTCTCAATGTTATTCATTAAATAGATGTGGGTGGAAGTGAGTGGACAGCTTATAGATTTGAAAGTTCAATTTTAGTTAACAAAGAAATATTGTTATTAAGGCTTACGTTGCTAAAAGCGTTTAGTGCGTTTTGACTAAGATTGGGTGGCTAAAAGAAAATTCAAAACTTTCATACTTAAAACTGATGGCTAAAATATTGGCCTTCCCATACAAAATGTCTCGAGCCACTGACACCATTTGAATGGGAAGGCCAATTTTCAATTTTCATATTTCAGGGAAAGTTGTTCAATTTCATGGGTAGGTTCACTTCACACGCTAACTAAAGTTTGGTCAGTTATTTTTTTACACCCTGTATTAGAATTATATTTGTATCGTTGTATTTAACGGAAATATTATTGAAGTACTCATGCCCATACTGCTCTTTAATTACAGACTGGGTTATCTTCGAACCCCGAGCGCATTCCGGAGAGTCCGTTCAACTCTCAATCCATGCAGTCTCTTCCAGCCAACTGCGGGGCTGCTCGCGAGACCAGCACTCGCGACCGCAAGAGACGACCCGCGACCGCAAGAGAAGAGCGGGGTAAAGTTACGCCTTGATCCCTTACGGGGCAGGCAGAGTATCAACAGCCTAGTTAAAAGAACAAGTCTGACAAATATTGAGGACTTGTTGAGGATAATTTCAGAATGATGTGTGTGAATCTATAGTGACAAGCTATAGCTTAAACGGAAATATACTGAAATCGTGGCTCTGTACTGCAGCATACAGGGAGTAAAAACCTACCCATGAAATTGAACAACTTTCCCTGAAATATGAAAATTGAAAATTGGCCTTCCCATTCAAATGGTGTCAGTGGCTCGAGACATTTTGTATGGGAAGGCCAATATTTTAGCCATCAGTTTTAAGTATGAAAGTTTTGAATTTTCTTTTAGCCACCCAATCTTAGTCAAAACGCACTAAACGCTTTTAGCAACGTAAGCCTTAATAACAATATTTCTTTGTTAACTAAAATTGAACTTTCAAATCTATAAGCTGTCCACTCACTTCCACCCACATCTATTTAATGAATAACATTGAGAAGACTCTGGTATTCGAATATTTTTTGCGCCGTCTGGAACGTAACGTCGGACACTTAACAACATCCCTTCATTTTATTATATCAAATTTCGCAACGTATGGAACGTAACGTCAGACACGTAACAATATACCCACATATAGTACATTAAATTTCGCAACGTATGGGCGTAACATCAGTCACGTAACAAAATACCTCATTTTAGTAGGTACCTAGTTACATTTTACCAATAATGATCCACATTATGTAAATGCCATCAGTATATATTTTTTTTTGTACCAAACTATGTTAGCAGGTAATTATTTATTAATTTGACGCAACGTCTATTTACGAAGTTTTACTGCGGATATTACTTAGGTACATAAAAGTTCTTTCCTAGTAGTAGAGTCAATAAAAATTAAATGTCACATCCACACACGACATATTAAATGTATTACTATACCTACTAATCATATGAATGAATAATAGTTAATTATCAAAGCTCCCCAGAGATATCTCATATCTACCTATTGTCACAATCACAACAGTAGGTACTACCAAATTCACTCTATGTATGTCAGTATTTTGTTGTTACAATGCAGCATTCTCATTTTACATTATTCAATACCTACAATCTGTTTAAATAGTTTGAATTAACAAATGGCAATGTTTCATAATCTCAACAAAATTAGACAACCTGGTCCTGTCCACCAAATTTAAAAATATTTAGGTACCTAAGTTAAGTACTCAATAAAACATGACAATAAATTATTTTCCTTATTTAATGTTGTTTAGAAAAAACTACTGGGTAGAAGGTACCTATGTACTTATCAATAAAGCTGACTTCATCAAATATATAATTTTGCATTATTTTATGCTAAATGCAGTGTTAATTTACTATCAAGTTTTATATACATTTTGTGTACTCTCAGTTTAATTTTAATGTAGTGACTTACAATAATTAAAACACCTGAACCTGTGGCAGCAATTTGTGGTTTCAAAATACACGACCCAACCAATACAAGTACATACATACCTGTCACTTTCTATCATGAGATAACAGAACGGGATGGCAATAATTTTAGTTGAGATTTAGTTAAGTCGGTATGGTTACGAATTGGGCCCACTATAATACATAATAAGAAAATTCTGTTTTAATATACCTACTTGATTTCAATATCTTCATAGCTGAAAATCTACAATCTAACCTACCTCACCCAAGTACTCTCACTACTATGTATCATAATAGGTAGACTGTAATAGATTCCTTAATGGAACAAGTTGTACTGTAGTGATTTTATTTATACCATGTGTGCAATTAACTAAATATTAATGGTTATTGACAACTTAATATTGCTACTGAGAATAAACTGTCCATCAAATGATACATGACTATGAAAAATCTTAATATGTTGTTTGCCATACTAAGCCTGTTTGTGTGTTTATACTTGTACTGCTTGTTGGGATGGCTGCGGGGCATGCAGACGGTGGATCAGCTCCTGATACTGGAACAATTTCACGCAATTCCCAGTGGTGGAGCACTGGGTTCACTGGTGCTCCGGCAGCATCAGTCACCTCCTCAAATCTTCCAGTGGCCCTCGGTATAGCTGGACCGCTTCTTCTAGTTCTTCTGAGAGTGGTGTGAAATCCTTTTTGCAAGGTATGTGAGCAGATACCAATGCTAACCTTCTCACATTCTTGTTAGCCATTTTGATATTCATCTCAACGGCCACAAAGTAGATGATTTGTCCTCCCAGACTATTAATGCCAACCACTTCCCACTATTAGGAGTATGGTATTTGTAGCAAGGCAACGTCTATTCTTTCCGCATTTACATATTGTCAAAATTTGACCGTAGCGTAGCATCTTTACAATGGAATGGTGTGGTGGTTGTTTGTTTATACTCAATCTGAATCTGATCCAAAAGCCATCATCAAAACTTCCGCTATCTGTAGACACCAATCTGCACCAGCCGATGCTGCCACACTGCACATCATTGGGATCGCCGTCCACCCATCAACAACTCCAGCCAAACTGAGCTTAGGGATTCATCCAGCACTTCTGAAATGTTATAATACTAGATTAATAACTCAGGATAACTAGCTAAAGTGTAAATAAAAGTGTCCATTTCCCCATTGAAAATACGTTTATTCTAAATGACTAATTATTCTAGACATTTTTACAGTTGGTTGTAATTTAGCAATAATGTGTTTAATCTTCAATCCAACAATTCCATACACATTCTTTGGGCTAAATATCTATAATTTCTTATAAAATAACAGAAAAATACTCATCTTTTTATTTTCACGATCCAGCAAGAAGTGACATTTTTTAACTGTCACTTTACTTTTTTTAAATTCACCTCAGGCACAGGTAATGACATTATTCAGCCAAACATTATATAAATAGGTATTATCAAAATCTTATTATAGCATTAACCCAATATTAAAATAATTATTTCTCCATAATCCGACATATTTACTGACAATTTTACGACCACCCATCTTAACACTACTATATATAAATATGAAAAAAATAAAACAATAAATTCGCCCCGGGCTACGACCTCGGACAGGATACGAACCTGCGCCTCTGGATTGCCGGTCCATTGCTCTACCGCTAAGCTACCGAGACGGCAGCCGGAGTGACGAAATTACTATAGACTTTCTTATGGTAAACGTCATAGCGACGTTAGCGACATCTAGCCGTGTTGTTTTATGAAATACACAGGGCTTGACCAGTCCAAATTACGTTTGGAATTCAAGTCAATAATGATATCGCCTCAGTTTTTACATTCTACTCTACGTAGTTTGACTAAAAACTAGCTAAAGACTCACCACCGGGCGGCGCGTTGACGTAAACTAAGACTAAACCAATCTCTTTTTCTGTCAGAATCATAATCTGTACGGTCAGAATCTTTGGGATATTCGGAAGTTTCACACTTTGGATATTCAGATTCGGGCAACTGCAAACAAATAAGTATTTCATAGGTATAAAGGTGGTCTATTTGTCTTGGATTTAAGCTTAACTCACGTCAACGTGGCGCTTTCTAGTCTACACTAATCTTTACTACCTTTGGGTGTTAACCATAT